>BMAO01000156.1:0-38227 GCA_019973975.1 Trichonephila clavata | reverse complement strand
GTCGTACGCGCTGAATTGGTAACTTCTTTTCGTGAACTTTCCATGGTAATTGGTAACTTTCCATGAACTTCTTTTCGTATAATGTCGCCAATACGGTTGAGATCGTACATTATGGCAAGCTCTCGCAGAAAAATATCGAAACGTTTACGTGGACTGGAATTGTTGCTTGAGAAGAAAGGCGTAGTCTCAAACGAAGATTCGTTAACAGTCAACAGAATTAAATGCTCAACTTTCCTTGAAGAACTGCAGGTTTATCGAGATCTGGGGACTTTATTAATGGAGTGTTGGACAATGCAGCATCAGTGATGGATTTTCTGAAGAAGAACGCCAAGAACGAATTTTGCGACAAAAAGAGCAAGTAAATAGAACTACAACATGTGAATTACAGTTTTACAATTTAAGCAATGAGTACGAGCAGTTGTATAATTTGTACTATGGGTGTTGGTCCCCCCCCCCTCCTGTACAATTAATGTTAATCTAAACTTTAAGAATATTTTTGAGTGAAGGAGAGTTATATTGACATCGCACTATGAAGCAACATGGGGCTATTAGCGATGGGCCTCAGTCAATTGACGAGGACGACACCTGAGCTGGCACCTCCCTCTCCTAATTACCTGACCAACATGTCGACCTCGACAGACTTAATGTACATCGGCCCCCTCTTCACGGTTGATTTTCAGTGGCACCAGGGCTCGAATTTCCGGCACTCCGGACACAAGTTTGTAACCGTAACCGCTATACTACCACGGCAACAAAAGTATTTTTTTTAGTGTTTTAAAGCTCAGTCTCCTAATTATATATTACTTTGAAAAAGAATTTTTTAAAAAATTTTTATAACAAATAATTTTTTTTTATAGTTTCTAAAAATAGCCATTTTATCTTATTCCCTTATAAAATGAATCTAAATTGACATTAAAAGCTCACATGTTTTTTTCTATCTAATTGTTATGCAAGCAGCATTTGATTTGATGGCTGCAGGGAAAGGATTGAAATAATTCTTTTGATGCATTATTTACGTGAAAACTGGTTCACACGGAAATCACTAATTCATCACTTATTCTATTACATAAGACAATTTATTTAGAGTTAAATTTATACTAAAATCGAGCAATATAATGTTTTATATATAAATTGAAACAAGCACGTTTTAAAAATACTCCTAACTCTATTATATCCCAAACCATAAAAGTTTGAACTCTTTATCTCGAAATACCCAAACCTAGAAAATATAAATAACTGACCGCATGTAATGGTACAACCCAGATGACCGCACATGCTGATGAACTCGCATCTCAAATGTTTACAGCAAACAATGCAAATCGTGACTGCAAAGAAGTGATCTTTTTTTATTTAAAAGAGTTTCATTACCATCGTAAACAACACATCGCAAAGGGCGATCTTTAAAGTGACAGAATGAAAAATGGCTTGTTTCTGAAAACAGCTTTCTCACAATGCATTTCAAAGCGAAGAAAAGAAATTAAAAAAAAAAAAAAAAACAGCGATTAAATTTACTAGGAATACCCTTTTTGAAATATTTCACTTAAAAAAAAGGCACATTTTGTTATTGCACTTTAAGTCCGAAATATCTTTACTGGTTTCAGGGTAAAAAAGTATTTTATTATATGAAAATATGTCAAAAAGCAGTTTAGTATTTATCATTTTATCCCCGATTTAAAATAGGGCAATGAATTTAGTTTCACAAAACTAAGACAGAATAAGCAGAAACAATCATAAGTATTTATTTTTATACATTTCTTAGGTGGGACCTAAATTTATTTTATGTGTTTATCACATGGCAGCAGTTTTGCCAAAACTTTTTAGCTAACAAAAGATACACTAGTGGAAATGAGCAAAGAAAAAAATAAAATAAAACCAAAACTAATGATACATTTGTACTGATTGAAATGAGTTAATGAATCTTTTAAAGTCTTAAATTATGTGCTTAGTACTGAACAACTAAAACAGAAAAAACTCAATACTAAATCTATAACAAGTTATATCACTATTGCAACCAATTTCAAATCATAAAATGCTGCAACACTGAACTTTCTTTCTTGAGTTAATACCTGAATAGTTGACTTAGATTTCAAATGTTCGTTCTTATTTTCCAAATTCATCAAAAGCAGAACACTTTTGAATTCCCATTTATTATTTTAAAGTCATAAATGTAAAATGTTATTGGGACAGAATAACCTTTTTTCGTTATGAGTGAACTTTTCTTAAGACATGCACACATGATCTTAAAAATGTACTCAACCCAATTAATGTCTCTATTTCAAAATTTTACGTACTTTTTTACTCATTTCAATGATATTATTTAACCAAGATTTAGAAGGACAGAGAGATACCAAAGTTTTTTTCTTGAGTGTTAGAAATTTGAATTCAATTAACATTCTTTGCTAATAGCACCTCGAATCGTTATATGTTTATGTTTTGTGCTTATATTTTCCTTATGGATGCAATTAATTTCTTTTGAGGGTACATATACGAGTGTACAAGATATATATATATATATAAACAAAAATTAAAAATTGCTAAAAAACCCAAATTTTTTAATTCTAGAGATATAGCCGAAAAATTAGAAACCAGCACATACAACTTTGTACACAGGGCCAAAATATGGGGTTGAATTAGTTTAATGATACCAACACATGCCCTTTAAATGTAAATTAATGAATTTGAAAAAAATTAATTTTATGCCCTTTTTAGATTTTAGAATTCATGGTTAGAATTCAAACAAATTATGATTAATACGTATCTAATAAAATTTTGAATTAATTGAAACAAATGCTATTCATAAGCAAAATAAAACCTTTCAAATGTTTAAAACAAACTCCTATAACCCTGAGATAGATGTAAATCAGGGGTGGGCAGATTTTTCAGGAGTGCGAGCTACTTCTGATATTTTCAAGGAGTTGCGGTCCACCCAGTGCAAAGGCGCACAAAAAGGCAAAGGAAGGGGTCCACGGGTCCGGACCCTCCCTCTCATAATCCTTCATTTCTTCCGATTCCATGTATATAGTATGTAAAATGTTATTAAGCATATTAGTAATTTTTTTTATTTATTAATGTTAATTATTTATTCAGTAATTTATTTTTTGCTGTTTTTTGTTCCCGACAATCGAAGAAATCAAAAAAATATGTTTGGCTGCATATTGGGGTAGTACGAGAATGGTAGACCTTCAACCCTCGACCCCCTTCCCTTTAAAAATTCTTGTGTACGCTACTGCCCAATGTCGTAGGTGTGGCGAGATAAGAAAAAGAGTTTACTATTCTAACTTAATAATAAATACGGAATATGTACTTACCTACAGAACTAAAATAAAAAAAACACTTTTAAAACCGCGTTTAAAGCAAAATGCGATACAAACTTAATAATAATAGCCCCAAATATATAATTATATCAAACGATACATTTTTATTATGAAGCAATTCAAAATACATTAAAGAAATAAAATATTTTTATCTAAAGTTAGTTTACATAGTTATAATCAGTAGAAGGCTTAGTCTGCGTACTGTCAGCCAATCTTTAATTATCCGTATATAATTATTAACTAGTCAAGTTTTTAGGCGGTCACCCCAAAATGTCTTGGTGGTTCACCGGTCGATCGCGATCGACGTAATGCCCACTCCGGATGTAAATAGTTAAAAATAATTTCTATCATCACGATTTGGATGGGAAATTTTTTCTGAAATGAGACACTTGCTTTTGCAATTATTTGGTTAGAAATGGTACTTTGGTAGATTATTTGTACTTTAAAACAGTGAGACACAAATAACAACAATTTCGGAAATAACAAAAATTAAGAATTTCTTAATCGGAAGGAGTGAATTATTTATCAACACGTAGGAAAGATGAGGCAATCAAAATTCTTGCCTTACAATTTTGTCTGAATATTTCTGCAATTTAAAGAAAAGTTCAACGACTTAATTCTAAAGCTGTGTAACAAACACTTCAAACCAATCTCTCTGTGTGTTTTTTTAAAAAAATTATTTAATTATAAGCAGTTATTTTTTTTGAAAGATTTTTATTGAAGCGTTAGCGATAAACATCACTGTAAATCTGACGCTTTATGAAGTGAAAACATCTGCAAAAATACGATTATTCACAGGAAAAAAAAAAACCCAGCTGCTTTAAGATAGAAGGGAAAATGCATAAGAGCATTTTCCAAGAATTTGACTGAAGAAAGAAAAAATTACGAGTACGAATTGGCACATATAACACTTTTAATTCGAACACCTCAGCTGCTTTGTATTTCTTCATGTGTGTCACGTACTAGCAAACGACTTTGCCGAAAAGGACACCTGGTGTCAAGTAAGGAAAGCCATAATTTTTTAAAATTCTTTTTGTTGTTGTTTTTTAGTTGAATGTTGTTTTTGCTATTAATTATCTCAGATTTCTTGAAATGATTATTTTTTTTATTTTCTTCTGCTACTGAATGAATCCTAAAAAAAGTAATGAAGAAAAACATGAAACTTCCCGGAAGTTTCTATTGCTTAATGTTTTCCGGTTTCTTTTTAGCAGAAAATCGCGGTTAAAACTAACTGATAGGAGTGAGAATATTCCTTTTTTTGTATTGTTCTTTAAAATTCTGATTGGAAAATTTTTTTTGCAGGGCATTATAGGGATGTTAATAAGGATTAAAATATGTCAATTTTTCACAAGTTATGAAATCAGATTTAATATTTAAAGATCATTATTAAATACTCTTTGAGCAGAGGTTGTGAAACATTTTAATTTCCTTTCAATTACGCTAAAGATATTTGGCATAATAATTTTGCAAATTATCCACATTTTACTTTCAAACTATCTAAGAAAAACTTTTTAATATATTTTCTAAAAATGAGCCTTTTTATGCAATTATTGCTTCTTTTTAAGTGAATTGGGAAAATAATTTTTTAGATATCATTAAAAAAAAAGTTAATTTTTGAAGCTATTTTTCATTAAACTTTTATGTTTTCATTTGTTTAATTTATGTGAGTGAATACATTTTTATTCATGCGTACTCTAAAGCAACATGAAAACTATTGGTGACGAACCCCGTAATTTTGAACTACACGGTCGAGTTTAGCCGGCAGTCTTCCGTGCATTCAGAACTCGAACCCGTGGACTTGACAACGCCAGCTACGAGTTCGTGACCATGGCCACTCTTGGTTAACTAAAAACTTTTATTTCTATTGTGAAACTTGTTTTATTTAATTCATCAAAAAAAAAAAATAATAAATGAAATCAAGGTTTTACATATCAGCCATTTTTGTCTTTCTTTCTTAAACTTTGCTATCAAACACAATTGACCTTATTCAGCATATATTTTCCTTTAAATATTGTAATAATTATTACTGTGAAATTTTAAGCATTAAATTTATTTAAGAAAAAAAAATTATATTATTCTAATAATTCTTATCACATTCTATCAATACTTTAAAGCAGAAATACAAAACTGAATGCATGCCGTTAAAAAAAACTATAGAAAAGTTTAACTACAGTATAGCGTGAAATTTTTATTCGTTATTATTATTATTTTTTTAAAATTCTGTACAACTTAGATTCTATTTTTGTTGGAAAATTTAGTGCTACCAATAATTATATTTGTGTTTAGAGATAGACATAAACATATCTTTTTAGTAAGAGCCAGAGGCGGATTAAGGTAGTTGGAGGCCCCTGGCGGTAAAAGGTTTGAGGCCCATGGGCTTAAGAATCAAAAAACTAAAATAGTGAAAAGAGTCAATTACTTTAAATTCTCAAAATAAAATGTACTGCAAAAAAAAAAAAAAAAAAAAAAAAAAAAAAACTCATCGGTTAAAGAAAAATTTTAACTGAAGGAAAAAAAAATTAAAAATCTTACTTAAGAGCTTACAGTTTTGCTATACAGTTTGATTTCTCTTTGGCAAATTCATCAATTATTTTCACCATATCTAAAAAGTCCAAAACATTTTATTCTGTATATAATATGGCCATGTTGTTCACTTTCTCTTTTCTCCCATAGTACTTCTTAAATTATTTTTAACACGTTTTAAAACTAAAAAAGATCATTCACCTGATGCATTCGATATCGGTATTGTTAAAAATATTTTCAAAAGTTTTTTTACATTAGGATTTCTTTAACATATCGATAAATTTCTAGCGGGGTTTTCATTGTATCTCTTTGTTTTCTTTTCATTTCTTGTTGCAAGGTAGCGTGGTTGGGTTTGTCACTGGCCTTAACACTCATCAAGCTTGGGCCCCTACCAGCGCTGGGGGCCCCTGGCGGCCGCCAGGTCCGACATCCGCTTAATCCGCCACTGGTAAGAGCTCTTAGTAAAAAGATATGAAATCTAGCTCTTAGCCGCGATGAATTTTGTGGACCTTGATCTGATGTTACTGGCATAAACAACAACACGTGGTGTTGTAACAACGTGGTATAAACAACAACAAGAGGTCTTATTAGTATTGTGCACTAATATTAATGCCATCTAAAATTTTTCAGAATTTTTAGTTATCCTCGAAAAGTATAAAATGTAATAACATAGAAAAAAAAAAATTTAAAAAAATTAATCAATTAAATTTTTAATTATTTAATTAAATTAAATAAAATAATTAATTTAAAAGTTAAATTTTAACTTAAAAGTAATAATCAATTTTCGATAACTTTTTAAGGAAATAAAATTTTTTATTAACTGACCTTTTTTTCTCTAGAACTTAAGAATACTTTATAATTATTTCATGATCAGAAAAAATATATTTGTTAAACTAAGCAGCAAGAAAGAATGACATCTCATTAAAAATAGTATTTTTTCCCCTCCACTCTTGTACAGGAATTCTCAAGATTGTTTTGAAATGCAATTATATTTTTTAGATCGGAATGTGAGAAATTTATTGATTATTTTGTAATATTCGTGCATTGAAATGAATTAAGTTATTAGTTCGAAATACTACAGTGATTTTGAAGATGAGTCTGTGCATTTTTTTTGAGATGCATAGCTTAAATTAGAAACAAATACGACGAAGAATTCTGTGCGAAAACAGCATTTAATGTGATTCATTGTGTTAAAAATCGTTTGCAGTATATGATTTGCATTTTTGAGTTTAGATTATATAGTATATATATTCTTAGAATTATTTCGTTGAAATACTTAGTACACTAATTTTAAAATATTTAATTAATATTTAATTAGACGACTCATCATATCCCTAGATTATGGAATAAATTGAATTTCCCCAGGATCCATATGTTCATTCATCCAGTTCTAGAACTGAATGAATTTTGTGTTTAAAATATATATTATAAAAACTAATCAATTAAGAAAGAAGCTAATTATAAACATTGCTTATCGTTTGATGCAATTCAATAAGCTCTTCATTCTCCGTATTAGTAAAATAATATTATATCTCAAAGAAAGTTAATTGATGTTTAAAATTACACCTTCGTATTCTATAGAAAAAGTTTTTGTTCTGAAGTTTAATTACAAATATATTTCTCTATGAACACTATTCTAAATAAACAAAAAGTTATTTTGTGTTTTGTTATAAAATAAAAAAATAAATAAATATAAATTAATAAAAAATAGACCAAATAAAAAAACAGCCATATTTGATTACATAAAATGATTTTTTAAAAAATATTTTTACAAATTCAATGATTTAAAAAAATGATTATAACTTTTATCGCATAAGTCCATTTCTGATTAAGAAAAATCTTACTGATGAAAATGCCAATTCAGAATTCATGCCAAAAATAATAATGAATTTCTTTTATTAAAGTAATTTATAACTGTATTATATTGCTTATGAAATAACACATTACATAAAAAAAAATTTGAAATGCAAGAGTCCAAAATAAATTTTGTATGAAGTATTTTAGAGTTCTTAAGGAAACTTCAAATAATTAAAATTATGCTTACGCAATTTTTTTTAATGAGTGAATTTAATGGTACTCATTGAGATAAATAAAGAGAGAAAATGGTTTCTTAAATTTCAATGGCAAACAGGTTTCAAAGAAATTTGACACATGGAAAACGTACGATTGTATAATAAAATTATCTTACAAAAAATGATAGATTAAAATCACTAGTCTTAGCATAATTATTTAAAAAGCAAGCAGGAGTCCCCCCCCCATATTATCATTAGATTTTTTTCTCCCATATTATCTTGACCAATTGCATATGATTTCAAATCTATAAGAATATTTACTTGGTGGCAGGCTATGTTAATAATTACAGAGTGTAGATTGTGACCTTGTGTAAATCCAATTAAAGATCATCATGCGGAACGTAAAAGGGCTGAAGCTTGCTAAACAAGTCACAGCTTGTAAAATTCTCTTACAGATAAAATGTAGATGCGGGAAAAGGAAATAAACAAATTAAGTATCAAACTATTTTTTTGACACTGGCTATTTAGAACTGCAAATTATATTGGTCGATTGAAGTGAAACTTTGTGTAAAGGAAATAATAAGAGCTGTCAGAAACATTAACGAACTTGGAAACTAGTAAACATCTTTCCCCAGATGCTGTAAAAGATCTACCCCCCCCCCCAATAGATAATGACGCAATATTAATACAGTTAGCAATTTCCTTTAAAATACAGTAAACTTTCTGATGTGCTTCTTAATTATGACTTATATTCAGTATCTAACAAAACTTCCCTTCTGGCATATTTTCAAACAGTAGATTAAATACCATATATTACGAATAATAAGTTCTACGTGAGTTAAAAAGAACACGAATTGCAAGAGAACATCTGCTCTTTTTGCAACCAAGATTCTCATTATCAATTCCTCTTTCCCTCTACTAGTGTTTGTTCTACAACTTCATCGAGTTGTTTCACACCTGCTGTTGAAATGTGTTGATCCCCGCGAATAAAATACAATCAAATTTAGTCTTTTTGTAAGGAGTATGATACACGGTACTATCACATGTTATAAAATGAATCTTGGAACAAAAGGCAATCCTGATGATTCAAAAAATAATTCATGATTATCATTGACTCACAGAATTTAGGGATCCAAGAGTTTTGAATTTGCGTTTTCATTCCTTAAAATCGTACCTGCAATTGCAATGTGTTGTGTTTCCCGAATAAAATATAATAAAATTTGTTTTCTTCTAAGGAGTATGACATATGACACCGTCGTATTATGGAAAATGAAATTTGGAAAAAGGCAATACCTATAGTTAAAAAAAAATTACTCATAAATTTAACGTCCTTTAAGGTTCTAGGAGTTTTGAACTTGTGTTTTAATCGTATAAAATTTCTAATTGCTTTGCTCAGTTTATTGTTTATTAACGTCGCATTTCAAAGCAACAGGTGACGGGCATACGAGTGCTTACGTGGAAAACGATGGCATTGGGGAAGTGAATCGCGTTACTTTTAATTGTCAGTTCGGGGATTAATGAAAAACTGTACAAATTAGCAAGTTGAGTGTTAATTTTTGTATATAATTTTATACATGACAAGCCCATAAGTTCACTGGTAATTATTAAACTTGTTCTTAACTTAGTATTGTTATATTAATTATAAAATACATTGTGCAGTACTGATGCATTTATAAGTGTATTATATCAGTGTAAATATGTATTTTATTTTTTATAATGTCAGAATGTATTTTATTTGTTTACTGTCAGTAAATTAATAGTTTTTTTAAAAAAATCTTTTTTTCCGACTTTTTAATATGCTTACGCCTCCTCCCCCCTTGTAGAGTTATAGCGCTATCCCCCCTAGGTGGGTCCACTCCACAGTTAGATAAACACTGTATTAACGTAAGACATTGGAGTATTTAAGTAAAAGATAATTCGTTTACACATATTAATGAACGAAAATATCTTGAATTGATGGTATTCATTGGATGGAATCTCTTTTATCTAATTGCAAATTACACTTTTAAATGTCTGTCTATAATGGCATATTATAATTATAACGTTGATAATGTATTGTGTAAAAACTTAATTTATTGTAAGAAATTTAAATAACCAAATAAACTAAGATCGTTTTGAATTAACGTATTAAATTACCTGAAAAATTCTTAGCACTTTTAGGTAGAAATGAGAAAATTTAATCCAAAAAGGGGGGGGGGCGCTGGTGGTTGATATAACTTCATTTCCACTAGCAAATACATGGAGTTAATTGCTTTAATAATTCAAAGAAAAGAAACAGAAACCAACAAAAAATACAAATATACCTTCCATAAGTTTTGAATTCTGCCGAGACTTGGTTTTATTCTTTCTTCTAATAACCAGCTCAATTACTTGGAAATTTATTCCTTAAATGGTTTTAAGGCATAAAAAACATCTTTAAAGGAATTTCAGGGTGTATGTACCTATGCTGGAAAAAAAATGATCCGTTACTCGACTTGCTGAAGAAGCATGAAAAGGATATACTTATCTTTCTTGTTATTTTATGTCAACCTGTTATTTTATTCAATTCTTTTTCATTTCGTTATTTGGGATGGTTAATATATCGACATATCTTTATATGATGTAACCAGAAAATTGTTTCAAGAAATTTTGATATTAATTTTTTTTATCATAAATCCTTAGAACGCATAACGTTAAACTGTGATTAAAATATTCGTAGAGGCAGCTGGGGGGCGTGGTAGGTTTGTCGCTGGCCTTCTGCACACAATGTTGCGCGTTCGACCCCGACCCATTTCGGTGGATTTTCACTATGCAGAAAATCGACAGCGGCCATGTCGTATGATTATACGACATGTAAAAGATCCCTAGAGTGTCTGTTTGATTTGGGTGCTCTCGAAAAAATTAAATCCTCGTACAGGTTCACATTGTCAAGAGCTCACGTGCTTCCCTCTGGCGAGGAAACTGGGCGTCAAAATTACTTGCGGTAATTGGTATCACCTATATGATGCCGCGCTAAAAAAGTGATACCAGCTCCTGTGTGTGGGGAATGTACTAGGTCTGCAAAGTTTAAAATACCAATACGCAGCCCCATTAGAAAAAACAATATACAATATGAATTACGAAACAAACTATACGCTTGGTTAGTTGTTTAATTCTTTTTTGTTAAAACATTTTCCGTGTACTTCCAAAAATCCGTCTGCAGTCAATTTTTAACAAAAAGAATAATATTTAAGTATAAAATAACTAATAAATAATAAATAATAATAAATAACTAATATTTAAGAATAAATATTAGTATGCAATTATTTATTTTAATCTGTTAAGACATGAAATAAATAGAAGTCATAACAATATGTTGTTTTTCATGTAACAAATAACATGCATATAACACCTGGATCAATGTAGTTTAGCACAATGCAGTATAATATTATAATATTTGGAGCAATGCGTAGTTTTATCGGGTATTTGTTTTCCTTTGTTCAAATATATTTTGTTACTACCCAAAATAATACTTACTGAATAACATAAGACATGCGAAAAAATGCAGTAATACATTATTACACAATACCATAAACTAAAATAGTGATAAGAATATAGCCCTGGAATGTTTTATCATTGGCGCCAATTTTTTTCTGAACGTTCCAATTTACGCATTTGCGTTCTGCATACGTTCTATTTTGACATTTTGCATAAAAAATGGAGGTAAGGATGTAATTAAATATGGCATTCACCAATTTTAAAATGGGAAAAAATGTTTCCCTTAGTCGTGAAAGGGTTAATTGATTCTCTTTACGTTTAAGGTATCCGACTATTTGCGACAACTTTAAAAAAAAAAAATGGATATATGGGGATTTTTTTGGGGGGATTTTTAATTTGTTTAGTACATTTTAAGAAAAATATGCTGAAATTAAGAAGAGAAACAGAAATCATTATTACTAAAATGGGAAAAAATTGGTAAAAATTTACAAAAAATAACATAAACGCGGCTCATTCTGTACCAAAAGTTTATGAACAAATTTTCAATTTTTCACCTCTGATGTGTTGCTATGTTATTCTTTTTGAAATGACCTTCGGGATAAGAGATATTTTAATTTTTACAAAAGGTGGAGCACTTTATCTTGGTTATTATATGAAATTGCTTAAAAAAATGGTGATTATATTCACATAAGGAACTGTAAATTTTGTAATAAAACAGTGATTGATAAATCTGAAGGTTAAAACACTTCTACTATTATACAGAACACATACAAAAAATTTCAGTTAATTATTTTCAAATTTTTTTGAGCAATCTCTGTCTCCGTTTGAGCATTTAAAAAAACAACACATTTCGAGTTAAACGCGTTTTAAAGTATGACATCTTGCTTAAAGTAAGGGCATCTGCTTTTACTAAAACACTTGTAGTTTTTGTTCTAATGAACGGAAAATAATAAACTTGGTATTTTTATAAAGTTAATAAGATGGCCTATAAAATAAAATCATAATTTTTTTTTCAATTTTGGCAAAATTCACAATTTGAGGGTTGTCGGATACCTTAAGAGTATCACTATTTCTTCAGTCTTTAATATTTTATTTATTTCAACCAATCTCCAAGAAAAGTGTGACTTATCAAAGAATAATTCGGTTTAGCGAGTTCGAAAAAATAAAAAGAAATGAAATGAAGAGAAATGATTAAGAGGGAATTGAGAGAGTAGTTTTGCTAGTGGAAATATACTTGTCGGGAGAAGAGTTTACTAAAAGGTATATATAAGGCCAGTTCGAGACGGAACGGAAAGATAGCTAAGATTGAAGCCGCTCCTTAAAGCAATACAGATATAGAAGAACCTACCTTAAGAAAAGGTATCAGGTCAGTTGTTTTCATAAATTAGATATAAATGCGTAGTTTGATTGTATGCGTTATTCTCCGTGGATCAGTTAGTATTCGTCGTTCATAATCAGATTCTTCTCGCACTCCACTGTACTTTGTTGATCTTAAAGTTTGAATAATATTTGTGTATTTCTCTATTAAGAAAGTCAATAAATAAGATTGATTTATTAAATAAGTAGTCATTAATCATGAATCAACATACCCAGATTTAGATAATACGCAAAGGGAGTTAATAATCATAGGGGTAGTGAAAGACTACGACAACTTCATGTATTATTATTTAGAAGGCACTTAATTATTAGCTCTTCATATCTTTTGCATCAGTTTTTCATCTAATACACTTCAACTTTTAAATTCGATTTAGGCTTTGAAGCCTTGTTTTTTTCCATATAATAACCAGTTTGGTTACTCCCAGCTAGTTAAGATATAAAATGCGTGCCTTTAAAATTTAAATTACCGCAGTTGAAAGGGAGATTGTTTTAGTTATACATTTGATCAAAGAGATGCAGTCACCGGTTTGACTGGAATCCTTTTCTTTTTATGCAAATAAGCATGCAAATACCTTAAGTCTCTGTTGGTGGGCCAGTGGCTCTGTAATCATGAGAAAGAGCGTGATCTTGACACAGGACAAATAAGATAAAATCTTGAAGTAGCTTTTCTACAATGAGGCAATCACGCAAGCTTATATATAATAAGTCTGAAAACGCATATAAAAGGGTGAGAAAGTTTGTTCTCAAAGTACATTAAAATGTTTCAAATTCTCAACAAACATTTTGTTTTGCTACCTATTATATGGAAGATGACTTGGTATGAGTCACATTCTCTGTAAGGGGTGGGTATCTTATTAAAAATGGGCGTAAAATTAGTGGGAAAAAATGATGCAAATTTTGAATTCTTATTACATTAATGTAGCTCCATAAATATAATTTAGAAAATAAAATAGATACATATTCCCGTTTTCTTTTGGTCTTAAAACAAATATATTTAGCTTGTTATTTCAATAAGCCCTTATTTTATGAAAATAGAATCTCTTACCTTTATTGTTTTATATTACCTGTAGTAAATATATTAATTAAACTAAAAAATTCAAATAATTATAAATAGGTCATTTTAAAAAATCCCATACATGAAAATAGTATTGCTGCAACGGGTCTAATCACGTACCTTTCACTAATCCTCTTGGGGAAATTCTATTGATTTAAATATTGTTCAATTGAAAACTTTCACCCCAAGAAGAAGTTATGATATATGTAAATCATGTCGTATATTTAAGCATTAACTTTTAGATTCATAAGAGAGAGAGAGAGAGAGGGAGAGAGAGAGAGAGAGAGATTAGGAGTTAGATGATAGAAGTTTGATATTAACGTAAAGTAATTGAAAGTTAGACGAGAGAAACTTGTCGATTGATTAATTAATATATAAAATTGATAACTGACAGTTCAATCAGTAATATTGTGACGGATCTGTACGCGGCTCTAACTAACTTCTTGGGGATTCCTTAAGGGAAATAATTATTTCAACCAACTTTCACCGAAGGTAAGAAAACGTGATTATGCAAAATAAGTTTATTATATAAATTCTGTATTCGCGAGTTTTGAGAGTTAGTGAAGTGAGAATCTAAGATTATTAAAGTGAGAATTGAAGATTACCAAAGTGAGGATCCCTCGGATGTGAGGTGATCAAGCCAACTGTTAGTGTTCAAGGCCTCATCTATAGGATTTTTGAATTACAAGAGTTCAGGTATTGTGCTCATTATTTAAATAGAAGTTAGAGAGTAAACTGTTTGTGACCGTCAGAGTTAAAAACGAGCTTGTATAGGTTATCGTAGAAATTAGTTGAGTGTCCGTAAATATTATACCCATGCTAGCTGGTCTAACCTTCATGCTCTAGTTGTTGATCAAAACTATCTTAATTGGATTATTATTGTGCTTGTGTTGAATATTGAGACAATAAAACAATTTTAGTGAATCATGTCGTCTGATCAATTAGTTCCTCCCACACATCTAGCCGAGTCCGAGAGTAGACAAGGGGGGAGGGGTTAGAGGGAAGTAGGAATAGTCCCTCATTACAATATGTTGAAATTAGATTCTAATCGACTAGAAGTCGATTATTACAGATAGGAGTCACTATTATTCCCAAACGTAAGTGACTCTGTTTATAATTAAATATTAAATATCTCATCTTCCCCGCTTTGGCGCCAATATTTTATATACATGCATTTTCTTCCCTGATTTTGTTGGATTTATAAAGTTTTGTTGGATTTATAAAAAAGATAAATAAACTATATTCATTTTGATTATGGCTGGTGTTCATTTCGACTCCCAATCATTAAGAGATTCCAGAGGGGGTGAATCCAATCTCTTACATAGCTTGAAATATTATGTTATTCTAAATAAAATATGAAGCAGATGGCACATGGACAAAGTACGTTGAAATAATCGCGCAATTGAGAATAATATAAAAAGTATAGCATAAAAGGACAATTGGGTGTTGTATGGTATGAAGTCGTTTAACCTTCAAAATTGTTAACCGTTCCCCAAATTTAATTCTCTTTGGTTTGGCAATATATTTCTGATGATTAAATAATCTATTTAAATAAAGAAATATAAAACGTAAATAATACTTTTCTTAAGTAAAATGTATGAGAAATATTTATTATTTTAAAATCATATATTATATATAGATGCTTACAGTTATATTATTTCAAAGATACAAATTAAATATGAATCTAAATGCATTGCGTAGCCACCCAAGCATCCAGGTACATATGGTAAGAAAAACAGTAAACAAATGTTAAAATGAGTTTACAATAGGATAAAATACTCCGTTTTCAAAAAAAAAAAAAAAATCGAGGAGATATATATGTGAGCCAATGTAAAACTCTCTCCATATAAAAAAGTTTTTTGTGATGCTGTAATAAACTTATTACGTACTATCGCAACAGTGTCAACGTTTAAGATAACTCGCGAATTCGGCAACTTCTATTTTGCATGTGTCGTACGAGCTGAATTGACAACCATGTGCTTCCTTTCATATTATATTACCAATACGGTTGCGGTAATACATTATTACAAGCCCTTGCAGAAAAGTATCGCAACGATTGCCTAAATTGGAATTGTTGCGTGAGAAGAAAAGCGTTGTCTTATACGAAGACTTAGTAAAAATCAACGGAAATAAATAGTCAATTTTCCAGGAAGCTGCAAGAGCTACAGGTTCATTAAAATTATTATTTTATCAATGAAATGTTGGACACAATGCAGCTTCGGTGATGAATTTAACTGAAGAGGAGGGCCAAGAAAACAATTTTACGAAAAAAAAAAGAACAAATAAATAGAACTACATAATACATGTAAATTACAATTTGTCAATTTGTGCAACGAATATGAACAGTTGTCTAATTTGAACGATGGGGGTTGGTCCGCCGTTAGTGGACAGGGGGTACGCCCCCCCCTCGCTGGTATTTTATAAAAATTAGGTTTTATATGAATTATTTTTTATTTTATTTCATTAATGTTTTAGTAGATTATATATTTTTTTCATAGCAACGTTATAACTGATTTGCTTTTAACTCATCATATACTAGCAACATATGCATTATACATTCACTTTGTGTGCTTACCCAGAAAGAATGCCCAAGGTAACCTTTTGTAATCAATAATTGATCTTTTTTCAACAGTTGAAGGCAAAGAAGCGAATTTTAATTATTTAGAAAAATTCAATTTCCTTGGGTATTACACCTTTTTTGGATAGTGTCTTTATAAGTGAAAAATATGCGTATTAATATAATATATTTCTGTTTATATTATAAAATTTATAGTATTTTAGCATTATAAACTTCGAAAGCTATGCGTGAATTTACAAAGAACGAAATGTCCTTTCAAATTTGATTGCTCGAGCCTCTACTTAAATGATGTACTTGACTAGTACTTACACGTAAGCAAATTATTAGATTTACTACATTAAATAAAGCATATTGCATAGTTAAAATTACCTCACATGAAACTAAAAATCAGCACAAGCTGGAGTTAATTAGTTTAAAATAAAAAGAATACTTTATTTTTTAAAAAAAATTACTGTTTGATTGGGCTGCTGGGTACAATTTTAACTAATAGTGCTGGTAAAGTTGATGGAGATTAGTGGAAAGGGAATTTTGCTTGTGTTCTGATAAGATAAATAGCTGGGTTAGTAGCTTTAGTTATTTTTTCAGGTTGTGTTAGGCGATGATGTAAAAAACTATATAATTACAGATAAAAAAGACAAGCTTTACCAAATAATATACTGCTACTTTTCTCATGCTTATATATTTAAAAACATTTTAAAATTCTTCAGAAAACTTAATATAATTTTTAAAAAAACTAAAAGAAACTAAAAAAAAAAAACCCAGCTGAAATTATTATTGTGTAAAAATATTTAAATGTCTAAGAAAAAGAAATGGTTCAATAGAAAGTATATGAAATTCTTTTAAGAAAAAATTCTTAGTTCCTCCCTTTCTGTAGGTTTAGAGCAGAAAAATATTACTGTAACAATTTTTGATCATATATACATATTCGTGCACACACATATATATATACAGAAAGAGAGAGATAGTAAAATGCCAAGATTCCCTGTCTAATAAGAATTTTTGTATTAATGGTGATCCTAAAATATATGAATATTTTATTACAGACGCGTGAATTATACCAACTTTTTTAGTCATATGTATACTAAGTGATTTTGAATAACGGTTAACTAATTTCTTTGTTAAATTTTTCAGCCTTTCACGTTTTGAAACTTGTAAATAGTTCTGAAAAATAATTTTTAATTAATAACATTGAATTAACTTAATATTTTTATCTAATATATACTAATTTTTATTTATATCCTTTTTCTAATAAAAAAATTTCATACATTTTCCCCAATATGAAAGAACACAAAAATGCACGTAAGTCTTATGTACTGATATGCATTAAAAGTATCAAAAAACACTCATCTTGTAATAGTTATTTCTATCACATGTTAAATTCTTTTTATCAGTAAAAAGATACAATGGAAAACGTTTCTTGTTTTTTGTAAATAAACAATCATTACGTCTTCTAGTATTCAAACTATACCTTTCATAAAAACTAAGTTTCAGAAAATTGACAGACGATATGAAATTTAAACTGACATTAGACCTTTCTGATTTAGAAATTTTGATCCTTCAATGCTTAATTGCTCACTTGAGAATTCATTGATATTTTATTAATTTTTATATTTATATTCAAGGAAACAAATTTAGATATTGAGGTGGTTTTAATTCTGAAAAGGACTTATATCATTTTAACATTTCAAGAAATGAAGCATTTTGATAATACCAATCTTTTAGTAAATAATTTTTATTCCCTTAATGGAATCTTTATAAATAAATATTTGCTCAATATTAAACTTATTCAATTCCTACTAAGCTCCTTCTCTCTCTCTCTGTATATATTGCATAACGACTCAAGTTACAAGCCATAGCAAAATACTTTCTATTCATCAATCAAGTTCAAATGGGTCACACAAAACTTGTAGTGGATGACATGATATTAATACAGTTTTCAAATATTACTTCATTAATTATAGGTTAATTAATTAAAATTAGAGTCAAATACCAGTTTTGACACTAGATTCTAGTCTCCATTATTTGTAACAATGTAACTTCTTAAAACAATGACAAAAGTTGGCGTCGAAAATCAGTTTTCAATAGATAGCCAAACCAAGTGTGCATTGTGACAACAGTACAGACAAATCTTTCATAGTCCTATATTCACTGTCTTGATATCTTGTTTAAATTTCAATCATTTATAAAATACTTTCCATTCAAAGTAGGAATTAACAAATTTTTTTATGTTACTTGAATTGCGTTTGAATTTGAGGAAACCTCTTTTTTAATTGGAAATAATAAGAGGACATACTATTTACATGCTTGCTGTGTTGGGTTTTTAAACAATACTTTTCAAGTTTTTGGTTTTAAAATTTCCGATATCAAACACTGAAAGCCGTTTAACACATTGCGAATGCACAAAAGAAATTCAATCATAATGATTTGGGCATTAAATTAAAATATTTTATTGTTAATGAAATTAAATGTATTTATTAAATGTTTTGTAGGAATTATTAGTTTTCTTGTTAGAATCAGTATCTTTTTGATATAACCTGTAAGCCCTCTTTTTTAAAACGAGATTAGGATTTATAATTTGATTTTTGGAATTCGACTAATTAACACTAGGTTTAAGGACATTTTTGTAAATTTATCCTTGCGGACACTTTTCAAAAGAACAGATTCAGAAGCCACGGGTTTTTGTGAAGGCAGTGGTCGACTTTTGAAACAATCCACAAAATAATCGACGGGTCTCGTAAATCTTGTATAGACATTTTGAAATTAAAATAATTTTAAAAAATAGAAGAGTTTTAGAATGATAAATTAGATACAAGTGACATTATGCACCCGAGCATGAGTGTATGAGGATCAAATGATACCTCATGATTTTAGAATACACACGTCTAATGGAAATTTCTTTATTCTTTACAAAGGTAACATGTGCTGAAAGAGCATAGATACTTACATTGTGAGTTCGTTTTGGCAGCATTACTCAGATTTGTGGATGAAAGGTTAAATATTTTTTTGTTTCGAATAAAATAATTTGTAAGAACTTATTTTTTAAATAAAGATCACACGCAGTAAAAATGCAACAATATAATATAATATGTAAAACTCACCGAATCATTCTTTTAAAAACAACTTTGCATTTCAAGAAAGGGGCTTCCTTAACCAAATGGATCATAGCAGATTTTATAAAGAAATAATTTAATGCGCAAAACAGTCAATGTTTACTAAAACAATACAAAATCATTCGATTTCTTAGTACATACCGTTAGCCTACATCAAGAAAAGGTTAAGTGGATAAAAATAATAATTTTAATGTTTTATAGTTCATTCTAAGATGAATTTGGTATAAGTTTTCTGGCATTTCAGAAGAAGTAGTTCATTAGGAACTGTTATTAATGAAAAGATATGAATAGTAATTCCATTTTATTTGTAACTTTATTAATACATGAATATTCTTTGCAGAGTAGTCAAAATTTCTGTCATAAAATTAAGGCTAAAAATTAAAAACATTTTCCCCAGTTTTAAGGCAAAAACTCGTAAAAATATTTCTAACGTTAACATTTCTTCTAGACCTAAGCATTTTGAGCTTTTCCTTTGTCAAGAAACATTTATTTTCGATTCATGAGATCAGGATCATAGATTGAAGATTTCTTCTATAAATAATACAGAAACATTTTTTCAGTCATTTTCTACTTAGGTCAACAAAGAAACATTTCATTTGGTTACTTTTATATTAAATAGTTACAATTAAGAAAATAAAAATACCTTATGCAGATTACAATATCAAGTATTGACAAAATGAAATGATTTTCCTTATGATTTTCAATTTTCCTTTCTATATGGTATTGATTATTTTATTTTGTTACAATTTTATTCATTAATTAGTTTAATTAATCTAATAAAATAGTATAGTAAAGAAACCACATTCTCAGAAATTAGGCCATTTCAGGTGGATTCAGACCCACCACCTTTAGTTAAGTCCTACGTGCTATCTATTGCGCTATGTTAATAAGCGAAATGCCAGGCTATAAGAGTTAGATATAAAGTTTTAAAACTTTTGGTGTCAAACGCATTATATTCGAAAAACTGTTTATTATTGAAGAAAACATTTTTCCCCATCGAACACTCTTCTTACATAGTTACTTTTCTTCACAGTAGCGAATATTTTAACATACTTTGTGTGTTCACTATTTAATTTTTTTTCATAAAAGGTACTTTATTCCCAATAACAAAATTTTTAAAATGTTTCACTCGAATCTACAATTTGCATCAAAAAATTTTATTTCCTGAATATCGTTTTCAAATTTGTCTTCGTTTCGGGATGGAAAGTGGAATATTTTCAGGCCGATAAAAATCGCAATATTATATTTAATATGCTCTTTAAATTCAAAATTTTTTCCCTCTTATAAGTATTAGTTGCTTATTTTTTACATTACAGCATAAGAAAATTAAGTAACGAGGGAATTTAATGCAAGAAATTATCAGCCAAGTTGAAGAAATATGATCCAGGTTGTGTGATTAAAATAACTTTTTCTATCCATTAAAAACTTTTATCATAATATTCTTAATATGATTTCGTCTGTTAGATGCGTATTCGTTAGGTACGTATTTCGTCTGGCAAATTAAAAACCAAAGTTTAGATTGAGATATATCAAATATAACCATTCCAAAGGGTGAAAAGGAAGGAGATTAATACTCAGTTTACAACAGCTATCCTTGCTTACACCATTATACCACGTTAAAACCAGGCGCAAACTCAGGATGCTGAGTTTAAGCAACCATTTATAAAAAAAAAATATTACATATTGATAGAGCCCATTTTTGTTTTACTTTTAGAGGTTGATGGAGCAAAAGCACAAAACAAAAAACAAATATTAACAATACAATATATAATAAAATACAAGAACAATTATATTTTTATTGAAATGCCTGAGATATTTCTAAGATTCATTCGTGTCGTGTATTAAACTTCAGATCTGTAGTTAGTACAGTAGAGTCCCGAAAACTCGACCTAATGCAGTGATTCTCAAAGTTACAATATTTGTGATCCAATATTTAATCATCATTCTCATCGACCTCCCCCATACAATAACAATATAATGAATTTAATAATACTATACATTGACGCTAAGGCTACAATACGACTTTAACCTCTTAAGTGCCACCGGCGTATATAAACGTCTCGCTCAGCCAAAGTGTAAATTGCCCTGGACGTATATATACGTCTTTTAAAGTATGATCTTTTCTGTGCACTGCTACCCATAAAATTATTCTGAAGGCTTTGGAATGCAATAAAAGGACCTTGACAATATATGCTTGAGAAGGATTTACTTATTTCAGATTATTTGCTTATTTATTTCTTTTCTCTTCCTTCCCCCTCCAGTACATTATATGTACGCACCTACGTGGAAAGTGGTTGATGTTGGGGAGCGAATCGCGTAACTTTTAGTCGGCAGTTAAGGGATTAATTACAAACCGTATTAATTATCAACATAAGTATTAATTTTTCTATATAATTTTCTAAATAACAATCCCATGGGATCACTGGTAATTATTAAACTTGTTCTTAACTTAGTATTGTTATATTAATTATAAAAAACATTGTGTGGTACTGATATTATTATAAGTTTATTATATCAATGTAAATGTGTATTTTATTTTTTATTATGGCAGAATGTATTTTTTTTGTTTACTTTCAGTAAATTAATAATTTTTTAAATCATCTTTTGTTTTCGGCTCTTCAATATGCTCGTGCCCCCCTCATAGAGTTGTCACGCCCCTTTAGGGAGCGCGCCCCACAATTTGAGAAACGCTGGCCTAATGTGAACTGAAGGGTGGTCGAGTTTGTGAAAATGCTGCGTTATCGAGAATAGGATTAAAAAAAGTAAGTACGAGTGTTTCCTCTAAAAATATTGTACTGCACTTGTATATATTGTTTGTTTGGGAGTACAACAGAAAATTAACTTCCCAAATACACTTAAACCAAAGATAAGTACATAATTTATGCAGGCATAGAGCATTTACTAAGTGAAAATGAAAATGAATGAATGCATAGCAAACAGAAAATTACCTGATCAGACACACCTGAGAAAAATACTTCATGAAGGCATAAAGCTGTCGATAATGAAAATTAAGTAGCCAACATTGCAAAAACTAGCTACTTTTTTTTCTAGAAATTCGTAACGTTCTGTTGTCTTCCGTACTATATTCTGCGCTTTATTGCTTTAACACGACGACGAAGAAACAGTAAGTTCAATAACAACGCACTTTGTTGTTCAAAATACTGAAGGGTGGTTCCGACAGCCTTTAGTCCCTCCCTATGTGATATTTTCGGAGTTTGTACGGTGTTCTCTACATTAACGACTTCATTATTTTCAAGTTATTTTTTTATTAATTGTGACAGCAATTGTAATTTCTGCACCAGACTCTCCGCAAGTGTATGGCCGAGTTATCTGGACTGCCGAGTTATCGAATGACAATTTTTCGGGACTCTAATGTAGTATCTCTTATAATACCGAATGAAGCACTGATTCTGTGCCGCTTTTGGAAAATAATCTCTGTCCGTTTTCGTTTAAAGAATCGCCCTTTAGCCTTTTTCTTTATAATCTATAATGAATAATTATATAATTTTTTTAAGCTTCTCTGTGCGTCTATTGCGTGATTTATCCTTTTAACTCTATTTCTTACAAAAAGCCCGCATTCATTTTTCGAAGTTAAATTAGAACCAACGTTATAATCAGAACCAATTCTATTCAGGTACAGTTCTTCGAAAAGTAGAGTATAAGTAGAGCCGAGAAAAAAGGGCAGCAACTTCGTCAAAATTTAGGTTTGCTCGTTGCTGTCATTTCTCAACAAATGCCGGGAACTTGGGTCAAAGAAAACAGGAAATTCATATATGAATTGCGGGAGCAAAAGGTGCCACATGCCCCATTAACTCATAATATTTTTCAACACGCACAAAACGAACTTATTACACTGCTAAGTAACTCAATAAAAGGGAAAATTTAAGGTGTGGCCAAAAGAAAAAAAAAACACTAAAATACCTTTCACTTATTTTAAACCGTACGTCAGAATCAAGTCACAATGAACAAATTCACTTGTCAGGATCGTTGATTTACGAACGCATTTCCTATTGAAATATAGGTTCTTATTTTATTTTGGATGAAACTGGAGAAGGAATGTAGATCTATTTTATCCACGAATTGTTAGTCATGATTTATATATATTTAACAAATGCGACCGGGAATACGAAAATGATTTAAATTTGAGAAGAAAGAAAAATAGTCTTTAAAATAGTTTTGGGAATGTTAGTCCACTATCGTATTCATTAAATTTGGTGATGAATGACGTTACCAAGACATTATTTAAGATCGTTTGCTTCTTCAATACTTTCTAAAAATTGCATTCATTATTTTCCTGCACCTTCCTACTGATGAAACATTAAAAAAACTACCATAAGTTAACTAACTTTGCAACTTACTGGCAAAATTAGGTAGGAGAGCAAAATGAAAGTAATAAAATATCGGATATAACAAAAAAAAAAGATATATATGTTTCAAATATTATTATAGAAGGTGACAATAAAAAAAAAATTAATGTTGTGGTACATTCTTTACGTTCCCACTTTGAAGTTTGTTCCATTTTTATGCAGGATGATATCCTCACGAATATTCATGTCGTTAAGAAACATTTCGATATGTTAAATCAACTATTAATGAACCCATCTCTAAGTAGAAATATTAATTTTAGATCTGATATGGCCGTTAATTATGATGCTGCTGCATCATAGAGATCAATTCTGATTGTTGTTGTTGGCATGTCCATGATGTGCAGATTAATAAAAAAAAAAGAAGCTTTAGATCGCTGCGAAGCTAAGACAGCTTCGGCAACCTCAACAGCTTTATCAGAGAATATCATATCTTCCGGGTTTTCTGGGCTGATCTTCAGATAATAACCTAGAATTTCCTTTAAAAATGTAACGGATTCTATTCTCGATTCCTAGTAATCTTCTAGGTAAAATACTTTTAATGACCTTATATGATTACAAAACTTCTTTCTGTAAAGGAACCGTGATTTATATCAATGAGGGTTACTATCTATAAAGTCAAATGAAGAGGGAAGTTGGTGATGGTGATTGTTATTATGCGGAGACTAAAACGTTTATTAGAGAAGCTAATATAGGAATTGTCCAGTTTAAGGTAAAATAATTCGACTGGCAGTTTAAGGACTTATCGTATTGCTGAGGGTGTGCTATCAAAGATAAATATAAGATTTATATTTTAATTAGTATTTAAGCTTACGTGATCCCCATAGCTGATTAGAAAGTCATAAAGAAGTATATATTTTTGATAAAATGTCTCATTCTTTGGTGAACCCTCATACTTCAACGGGCGAGAGTGCATGACAAAGCTGCAAATTCATTTTTCATCTATGAATGTACTAACAAGCACACTTAATATGCAAAATTTTTATTTAAATTTTTGTTTCCTTAAACTAATGTAATACATTGTGTGATACATCTATACGGGCCCTTCCATTGACCCTCTTGGGAAATCTTTGGGCTATGAATAATAACAACCCTTTCTGAAGAAAAAAACGTGATATGTGCATATTAGGTCTGTTATATATTGTACAGGTTTGCTTGCTAGAGGGAGACATAGATAGATAGAGGAGAATTGATGTTTAATTGAAATATTAAGAAGTAGAAGATATGAAGAATATCTACAGATCAGGTATTAGTCATATTGATAGCACGTTTTGGGCTTTAAATTGTTAAAGAGATTTAAGTGACAATTAGTCACATAGCTACAGTGTAAATCCTATATTAAAGTAGAAGATTGATTCATAAAAGATGGATCATTTTATTAGAAGTATTCTCCGATCTCGCTACTCTCTTAGTGAAACCCCTGTTTTTTTTCTGGGAAACATCTCAACCTATTTGGTTAATTAAATTTTGTCTGTGATAATCTGTGTGCTGAATAAATAATTAAAAAGTATCATGTAGAGTCGTCCTTCACTTCCTCCCACACCTTTAGCTGGGTCTGAGAGTAGACAGAAGGGGTTACAATTGCTTACATTTATAACTGAATTCAGGAATATGTCAGAAGATTTTTGAGAGTTTTTTGTGCAGATTTTGATATTTTCTTATAAGTTTATCATGGTAAATCAATATCTAGGAATGTTAATGTTGATATCCAATCAGTTAATGATGTGCAAAACCATTAATTCTAATATTACTTATCCTTTAAAAATCAGCAATTCCAGAAAATTTAATTTAATTTTCCAACTTTACTGTAGTTTCAAGAATACATTTAATCTTGCCAATAATCGTTTTAGCAAATGAAAGAAGCTTCTATAAGCTAAAAATAATAAAATCTTATTTAAGGTGACTGCCTACCTTCGGACCCAATTTTTTTTTTTTATAAAAACCCCTTTTTGAAACAAATTGAGCGTTTTTAGGTAGAAAAATAGAAACAAAAATATGTAAATACATAATAATTTTAAAATAAATATTGTACTTTTAGAAAAATTGGTTGTTTTCAAGGAAATTTTACCAAATTTGTACTAAAACGGGTAACACTGTATAAAAAATTCTAATGCAATGATCTTAACTTCCTTTATACACAGCATACATACTATGGTGCTCTTTAAAATGAACCAAAATCTAAGAGAAATATTAAGATACAAAAAAAGTTACAGGCAATTATTCATTATAATATGAAGATTTTGATATTTTTAAAGATTTTTTCTTATAAAAACTACCCTAAATGTGTGAAAAACTATTTAGCCTACAACAAAAATTATGGTC
This sequence comes from Trichonephila clavata, assembly GCA_019973975.1. Lineage (NCBI taxonomy): Eukaryota > Metazoa > Arthropoda > Arachnida > Araneae > Nephilidae > Trichonephila > Trichonephila clavata. The sequence continues at coordinate 12,117 of BMAO01000156.1, read as the reverse complement.
CACTTTAAGAAAAATAGTATAAAAAACATCCCCTCAAAATTTTAATGCATTATCTTGTTTGGTTCTTAAAATATCATGTTTCTGGTAAAGAGTTTCTTTCAAAAACATAATTTTGAGAAAAACGCATTTAAAGTTTTATGTTAGAGTAAAAAGGTATATATACTTTACAAAATTATCTAAAATTCACCAGGATGATATGTCACACCTTCCTTTTCTTTCTGGTGCAACCCTTTTTCTTTCGGTGAGCTAGTGTTTTTTTTTTTTTAATTTTTAATTTTGTAAAAGGTAATGAATGTCTTTCCGCGCCGTTAATCCCTCGATAGTCATACAATTTTAATACGTGCGTATCATATAGCTACCAACATATAACCCCAGCTTATTTATCACTTTCAATAAGCACCTAGCACCTTCATTAAATTGTAGAACTGTTATATTATGCCCCTAATTGCAAAGTTTGGAGTTCAACAAAGTTTTGTTTAGGAACTATGTTCCACAGAACACCATTGAAATTCTCATTGCCATTCGGAGTCATTCCATGTAAAAACTTTTCTAAAAGTTTTTGATCACATAGTTTTAAGTAGCGTGGTTTAACAAAATTTATAATATTTTGTGGGAGTCCATGGGTTTTGGCAGTGAATATTTTACCAAGTGCCTTTGCTTTTTGAAATTTGCGCCAACTATCTGTTCCCGTTGAGCATTGAAATAGATAGACTTTTCAGTACTGAAACAGCAGTGATAAAACGCAGCAATATAACTGTGCTTTGTATGTTTACTAAATTTTTTGTATTACTGCGAATTGCTATTTCGTAATAATTTTGCAATTTGTCGATAAAATTGTCGGTAAATTTTCCCTTCCCTCCCAATCCTTTCACTTACTTTTTTAACTTTCTGAGATGACTTCCAACTCTTTTCTGTACGTGACCGATACATTCTAGTTTAGTAACTGTACTAGAAGCGTACATATTTTTTACGGATTCATATGTTTTGGAATCCCCATCACCATAGTAATCAGTGTACTGCAATTTACGAAGATTTTCTGATTGCTCAAATATGCGATATGATCCAATAGTCTCCATGCTTGAAGCAGAAGTCTTATGATTGCAACAAACATGTGCATTAGAAGCAGCACCTGGAACTTTAATCTGCTTTGAACATATTCTACAAAAATGTGACATTATTTCGATGTCCAAAATCTTTCCTGTGCCAATGGATATGCAGCTGACACCAAGCAAGTGAGACTCCTGCAGAATTGAATAGTGGCTGAAACACTAGAAAAATTATGGAAATTTATTTTACAAACTAAAAAAAAAAGAGAGAAACTGTAGAATTTGAGTTAAAAATTGCAATTTTCTGCAACTTCCGGTTCCCTTTTGCAGAGAGTGATGTTTTTTAAAACTACCATAATTTCATTTCTATTTCGAGTAAAGGAAAAAGAAAAACTGTTTTGGATAGAAAAATGTTCAAACTATAAGATTTTGAAATAAAAAAAATTGCCTTATGTAGTCGAAAAATGACATTTTCAACGTAGGCAGTCACTTAAGTTCGTTTGTTTGTGGGTCAAGAGAAATAAAGTAATTTAATGTTTATTGTTTATAAATTTTTTACTACTTTATTTTCTGTTGCAATTATTTAATTGCAATAGAGAACGATTTTTCTGAAAATTATATGACATTATTGACGAACTTTCAACTAAGAAAGTGATATATTTTAATTAATAATTCAATTTGATGAGCACACATAATTGGCACTAAAATAGATATCGGGAAAATTCCCTTTACAACATTCCACTAAAAAAATCGTTTCTGCTTCCGTTTTATTCAATAGAGTTGAAATGAATTCCTTCTCACAACAAAATTTTTAAGCTCTCTATAGACTTTCCCGCAATCAGAATGAATGGATGATTCTTTATAAACATATTTCTTTTACAATAGTGACATTATCCCTTTTATATTTTAGATCAAATGAAACCAGTTATATCTGCCTTTACAAGCCTCTGCCAAGTTCTCTCGACGGGATTCAAAGCCCAGAAATTATCTAGGATGCCAGATTTACGTATCCAGTGCATGCAACTACATTCAGTTTGAATTGGCTATAAGGTCTTCGGGAATTTCGTAACAGCATTGGTTACATCTCTAGGGAGCTACTGGGGTAAGCTGTTCACAATTGTTATTTGTCTTCTACAATGCTAGTTACAAAGTAGGAAGAAATTGCGAAAGAAGCTAACATTAATTGGCCTTGAAAATTTAATCAATTGCGTACTTGATATATGAATGCCTGCCACATATCCAGATGATCAGGTTATCTTTTTTTGGGGGGGGGGCTTAGTTCTTTTGCAGAAAGGAGTGTATATATATGTAACAATCTAACAGCATAAATTTAAAATTTTAATCGTATATATTTTTTTCTCTAAATCATAATTACGAATATTCTTTTTCGAAATGCTAGTCTCATTGCATGTCCACGTGAAAAGGATCAGGCCCTATATTTTGACAGATTTATTCGTGATTGCTCGTTAAAAGGTTCGGATCTTGTATTTATTCTCAATTCCTAGAAATATAATAGCTTAATTGCTGATGGAAACGTTCTTATATGGATGGAGCTTACTGAATGATGGAAACTTTTCCCTAAAATCATTTACGTTATTTCTTAAAGTAACTAATATTTCCCTTCCCTTGAACACAGATTATATTTTCCCCTATCTGAACATAGAAAGGGATTCTTCTGTTCCTTTTGTGGTCGGACACAATTGTGCCACAATGTTTTTACTCCTAATATGCAAAATAAATTAACAAATTCCTGGTTTTTCTACTCGGTTATTTCTCTTGCAATGACTACAACACACACACACACACACACACACACACACACACACACACACACACACACACACACACACACACACACCACACACACACACACACACACACACACACACACACACACACACACACACACACACACACACACACACACACACACACACACACACACACACACGCACACACACACACACACACACACACACTGAAAGTTATTGCATTATGATCATCTGTTTAATATGGAATAGATCATCTTCAGTTCGCAAAAACGCCAACAGATTGCATGGACTCAGCAAGGAGCTGAAAGACAGTCTCAGTTATTTGGTACTAGGCATTCACCAACTCGTCCTGCAGTTCCCTCTAGTGGCGTAACGTACACCCCCGCATTTCGGGGGGCCCAGGGCTCTAGGGGTCCCAAAGCCTGACTGCAGCCAAGTACCTACCCTTTGTAAAATCCCATTTGAGGACCCAAAACCTAACTTTGCAGGGGTGCCCAAATGTTCACTGTTACACCACTGGTTCCCACACATTGCGACCTGGTAGCATGGCAGTACGAATCTGGTTTTCCGGTAAATATATATTGTATAGTTATAAGTTAGATAGATATTATACAGTTATTATGTAGCTATCGTAAATATTAGTTAACAGTTATTGATTAGATTTGTATGAAACCGTAAACAGAGCAAATGTCAGTGAGAAGAATTTAAAATAATCTTGAAGTTTTTCAAAATTTAAGTTATTTGCCGTTTTATTTTTTAATCAAATTAATACTACGTTAAAACCAATTGTATGTATAAAATTGCTTTTAAGAATGGTATTTGAATAATGTTGTACTGCGAATATCCTTCATAAAATTTTCCTGAATCATATATAAAATCGTTTACTTTTTTCTGTCAACGTAATCACACCGCTGATTAAAAATGATCAATTAATAATTATTTTATACCAATTTTTATTAATAAATACTTTAACTTATGTCATTATTCTAGAAAATGCAAGCACTTTTAGCTTACATAACAAACGTGTGGCGTTTTTTCTTGGTTTCATTTTTAATTTATCTTCAATTTCTTTTCCACAACCCGTCAGCTACACACACATATTTTGTTCTAAAATATTCATACTGTTCTATAATAGAAGTTTTTCGATAGAACGAAAGAAGTTCTACGAAATAAATTAAAGATAATTTGGTAAGATAGTCATTATACCTATTACTCTTTTAACTGTCATGCCCGAGATTATCTCGGGCATGGCACTAGTGCTTCAAAATGTCACGCCCGAGTATTATACGGGGTAATTTTTTATTTTGAGTGCATCTTATTGTTATAACCGAATACATATGAAGTTTATTTTGGCTTCATCTCTTCTCTCGGGCATGGCACTAGTGCTTCAAAATGTCACGCCCGAGTATTATACGGGGTAATTTTTTATTTTGAGTGCATCTTATTGTTATAACCGAATACATATGAAGTTTATTTTGGCTTCATCTCTTTGTTAAACCAAAATCTATATCGGGAAAAGTTAATTTGGGCTCACAAAACCACAGAAAACTGAATTATTAAACTACTATTAGACATTTATTTATTTATTCTTTTTGGAACATAATGCTCTACTAGAAACTAACTTTACCACTGTCATACTGTGTGCAGCCACCTCAAACAAATATACAATTGCTACAAAATCTGAAAATTTCTTATACATGCCATTCAAAATATCATTTTAACTTCTAAGTATATTTTATGTTATACTAAACATTTGATTTTTGCAATAAAAAAATTGACAATTTAGGTACCCAAATTATTAAAATAACTTGACAATTAAAGGGTTAAATTTATAATTTTTCAATTTTTTTAATTGCTTAATATTTTTTATCATTATTAAAAAAAACCATATAATTCTATACATAGAGTATCGTTGAAAAATGTTTTGATTCTAGGACAAAATCTTTTCACTGAATCAAACTTGGAAGCAAAACGAAAAATGGACAAAAACAACTAATATTCTTTCCTAAAATTTTTACCTTTTCCTTTCATATTATTTTCCTGTCATAAACATTGAAACAATCAGTTCCAGCTTTTTTTTTAATGTCATTCTATTTTCTCGTTTATTCCTTCCACATCGCATGCATCAAGCCATTAGCTTTACAGAGTTGTGGAAGAATGGACGAAAATTCAAAATGGCGTCAGCAGCAGTCATGATTAAATTGATATTTTTCTGTTTTGCAGAGCAACTGTGTAATTACTGCAATGATGATCACTTACGTCCAACTAATGCGCAGTTTCAAAATTCTGTCCAATGTGTAGTAGATATGGATGCCACAAAGAAAGAGAAATAATAAGATTATTAAAAATCAACTCGGTTATTTCCTGTCACGATTTGAGTAGTGGGATGGTTTTATTTCCTATTGTATTCATTTTGTGTCTTTTTTCGAAAACAACATTTATTACTTACGAGTGTGGTGTAAGTAATACTTTTTCACATTAAAAATTAAATATAATAAGCTGATTTATATTCGTTTATAGTTGGCTTGCTTTTGTTTCGAAAAGCTGTTGTTACGTAAAAGTTGAAAAGCAGGTGTTTTCTTTAAAATTTGTGTTTATTTCAATTACAAAAATTTTAATAAACAAGAAGAAAAGAAAATTAGAGAAAAAAATTGTTTAAAAAACACATAGCTTTTTAAATGTGATTACATTTTATACATACATTTTAAAGTTATTAGTAATAATGATATACCTGGAAAAGACTGATGAATATAGCAGACAAAATGTTTTCGAATAACAAATATAGGCCAAAATTAAGCTGACTAAATGAAAATATCAACAGAACTTATACGATGAAAAATAGAAAAAAAAAAACGGATTGAAATGATAAATGATTATAAAAAGGAAATAACAACAATCCATATCTAATTTCAGAATCAAATGAGAGAATGAATTGTTTGCTTATACAACTCTGGCGAAACAAATGTTGTTATAAAGTAATAAATTATAGTTTAAAAAAAACACCCTAAGTTGTAACTTAATCTTTTAGTCACCAAATCTAGAAATGAGATCTGAAATTAGTCTCCAGATGTGGGATGGGATCTGAAAATAAGAAATCCTTAATCTTGATGATCTGGGAACAAAATTATTAAATTATTGTATTGTCATCGGTCCGGGACAAGTGAGCAAAAGTTCGAATTAATTTGACCTTTTAAAATGGATGAAAAGTGAGTTCAAAGATTCCTTTACATACTGGTGAAGCTTATAAAAGGGTGTTATATGATTAGTATTTTTCTATTTGACGAATTATTTATTGACAATTTTCACAGTTAAATATTCAATATAATAATAGCTAAAAATGAAAGCAAAAATTAATTTAAATAGCGCAGTTTAATTAATAACAACTAACATTATAACAATATAAATGTACTTGCCGTTACCTGCCCGCTTCGCTGGGTATTTCAAGATGTCGCATGAATATATACTGTTTATATGTACATAAATTAATGATATCTAAGTCTTAGCATTAAGCTTTTGATTGTATTAAAAACATTCTTGTGACCCTCATCGCTTGATTTAAAAAGGACAGGACTTCTGAATAATATTTCTAAAATTGAAGTAAAATTTTCTTTTATCCCTCACCCAAAGCTGATTTCCACAAAAGCCATTCTTAATGGATCTCTACTCAACGAAATGAATTAACTTTAAAAATTTAAAGACTAAATATAATAGTTCAAAAAGGGAAAATTTTTTATCAATGAGCTTGAAAGCTCTTTGAGAATCGATTTTCGTCTGACCCGTTCTTACCGGATTTAAATTCAGCAAAAGAAAAATTCATATCAAATTTTAATATTGTAGGTCTAGTAGTTCGAAAGTGGGAGTTTTTTATCAATACGCCCCATTAACTCACCGCCTCCTACCCTTAGGAGTCGATTTCCGTAAAATCCATTCTTAGCGGATCTCTATCCAACAAAAAGAAACAAGCAAGTCAAATTTGAAATGCGTGGGTTTAACACTTCAAAAACAGGATTTCTTTTTAAATCTATAATTTCGCTAAACCCCTCTTAACGCCCCTTAGGGTCGATTTTCGAAAACTTCCTTTTGCAGCGGATTTCTTCTCCATGAAAGGAACGTGCTTACCAAATTTCATGTAGGTCTAATATTTCAAAAACGGGAATATTTATCTATAACACCCATTAAGCCTTCGCAAAGCTCCTTGGGGTTTGATTTTCGCAAAATCCCTTGTTAGTGGATCTGTACTTCATGAAAGGAACATGCCTGTTAATTTTCAAGTATGTAAAACCAATAGTGCTTGAGGTATCGTGATAAGTAAATCAGTAAACCGCGTTTCTCCTTTATATATATATGTATAATTACTTAAAACATTTAATTATGTGTGTGTATACAGTATCTGGCTTTATCTCTACGCTAGCAGCGTTCTGTTATGTAAATCAAATATGGTGACTGTGTATGAGGTACTTAACTTAATTAGCAGTTCAACGAATATCTTTATTGAAAAAAGCAAAAACGAACCCGTTCGTATTTAATGCAGAAAATTCAAATATTAAAACGTCTAATGGATTTAGGAATTGGTCACATGTGTATATTGGTCACAATATTTATGTTTGAATGTATTTTAAGCATTAAGGCTATATTCCTTGATAGATAATAACATTTACTTTAAATTTAGTATATATCTTAACTCTAATGTATTACATTAAAAAGCCAAAAGCGTTTCTATATGCTAGGGTATCTAAAATTTTATAATTAAGAACTGAAAACGATAATTTTGCGAAGATTGCTATTTTAAGGATAAGAAAGAACATTTTAAACTTTTAATGCAATATTGAAGAAATTACTTTTTACGTAAAAAATTGTTAAATATTGACAACATAAAGCTTTACAGATAGTTTAAGAGTAAATTTTAATGCGGATTTGTATGTGTTTGAAAGAGAATCTATAGCTGGAGGTATACATTGAAAGCGAGAGAGAGAGAGAGAGCACATGGTTTTCTCGTGCCTTGATCTTCCTTCAAGGGTATTTGAGATAACATGAAAATATTACATTGCCTATAAACAATTTAAAGATATTAAAATATTATTTTAAAGTTAAAAATATGTATAAAATACATAAAAAGGTAAGAATAATTACTTTAAAATCATAAATTATCAGTAAAATATTTTATGTTTTGTCAGAGAGAAATCGTTACTCTCTTTCGTCCAAATAGGATCCAGAGAAGGATTGGATTCCTGACCAATGAGGAAGCAGCTTATTGTGACCTGGATGATACAGCTATACTCTCCAGACACAAAAACCTAAGCAACCTAGTCGAAAATATCAATGAACACTTAGCTCACCTGGAGATTTAGTTCTCTGCGTGGAAGATTGCTATAAACACCTCTAAAACAGAAGCTGTTTTCTTTTCTCAAAGAAAGTCCCCCCCCCCTGAAATTCTATTCAAAATCAAAGAATTTCCTGGTCTCAGCACACCAAATACCTTGGTGTCATCATTGATAAGAACCTCACTTTTTTAGACAACACATTACATATATTAAAAATAAGTTTAAAGACACTATGCGTAAAGTATGCTCCCTAATTTGCAGAAAGTCTAAATTAAGTAGACATAACAAATTGCTTATCTACACTCTGATTCTGAAACCCCTCCTCACCTACGCCTCCCCGGTCTGGGGACATGCAGCAAAAACCAACATTAACTTAATTGAAACTTCTCAAAACATTCTAATCAGACAAATTTGTGACGCGCACTGGTACATGAGAAACAGATATCTCAGAATAGCGTGTAACATCTCCCCATTAGACAAACCATCAGGAAAATTGCTACTAAATTCTTTAAAAACATAGATGAACATGAGAATGCATCTATTAACGAAATTTCTCCCTATTTTTTCGCATTTCTCTGTCAGAAGACCAAGAGACATCTTGGTAAATCCTGACTTCAATTAATTTATAATAGTTATTCTAAATTTTAATTTCATCACTGCTGTTCAACACTGTTGAACTACAGAGCTTCTCTGATTGGCTATTTAATTCCTAAGATCTACTTATACTCCATTAGCCGAACCTTTCTCTCGGCCAATCACATTGATTCCTCTCGCGTTCTGATTTTCAGAACCTATTTCATTATAATTTCTCCTATTCTCTGACCTTCGGTTTTTGCTGCATCCGGATTGGCTAGGCAAGCTCCACCCACTTCTAGATCCATAAATTCAATGTTTTTGAGCTCCTAAAAGAGCTATTTTCTGCTTAATTTTAATTCTTTTTTCTCATTTTAACCTATTTTTCTTGTAATCTTAAAGTAGTATTTTGTTAATTTTAATATTTTAATTACACTGGGCAAATAGCAGAACGTTTTACAGGCATCAAAAATTACCCAATAGGAGATTAGAGCCCGACAGGGCTAAGTGCTCCATCCAGCATATCCACGAACTCAAATTCAAGTGAGAGATCGCTCCTCTCACACCAGGTGGGAGGAAGCATTCCCATTTCATAGAGTGCAATTTAAAACGAAATCAATGTGAATCGATTTGTTCCGGCTGGCTGCTTAAAACGAAACTGCAAGTAATGTTAGTAGGTATTTAATAATACATTGAAATACCTTAAGTTCATTGAAACTTGAAATTCATTTAGCTGTAAATATTGATCCCTGATATAGTCATTTATTTTTCTGGCTCCTTATTCTCTACAATGAAAAGTCCTTTGTTAAATTAACAGAAACAGATTAGTCATATACATTGAAATAAGCAGTAATGAAATATCAGTGATTTGGAACAATATCATTAATTGAGATATTAATCGATGCATTAGTTGGAAATTTATGAATTGAATGAAAAAAGATGGTTAAGTATGTTTAATAATTGATGAATTTGTTCGAAAAATGGGATAAGGTTTGTTGACCTCTCATTGATTATCAGTAGTTTTTCTTTCTAGTGGATGAATAATGAGGTAAGGAAGATTTAATTTCGATAGATATTTGCGATAAATTTCCATTTCATAGGTTAATGTATTCTAAGTAAAATATCTTATGTAATTTCTTCGATTTCTTCAATTTTTAAATAAAAGACACAATGTAGATTTTTTTCTTCTTACTGTGAATTTCACATCTACATTAAAGTTTGGAAATGGAATGAGAGATGCTAGAAAAATAGGAAAAGTTACATAATATTCTTATACTAAAACTTTCATACATATTTTTTTAATAAAAAGGATGAAAACACTAAAGAAATCAAATAAAAAAAATTGTCCTGTAACAATGTTTATTATTCATTGTTTTTGCATACAAAGCCATAACATTTCAACAAACATGAAATAAATTGTTATTTCTACATTTGTTTAAAATCATTTACGACCTTTGAGAAAGTTGAGAAATTCCGAATATATGACAATTTTGATATAAATAATATTTTGAATCGAAATAATTTTTTTTAGTTTAAATTTATTTATTTTATCTCAAATTTAAATTGAACTAAATTAACTTTTAAACGCTGATCTTGTTCATTTAATCGAATAAAATTCATCATAAATAAACTAAGCTAATTATTCATTTTGAATGCACTAATATTCATTTTAATAATAAACTAAGGGAAACACTCACTTCCAAAAGTTAAGCACGAAGAAGTAAAATGCAAAAAAATCACCAAATACTGCTTTGATTGACACAAAATTTGGCATTAAAGTAGCATATATATTTATACATAAAACAAAATCAATAATTATATACAGAAATGAAAACAATATTAAACTTTTGTAAGCTATCAGATAATGTCATACTGGAGACTTAAACAGAATTATGTATAAAGTTAAAATAAACAGCATAAAATGAAAAAAAAAGGACATTAATAGGGTATGTGGTCCCCCCTCATCTGTATGCAAAGTTTACACCTTCGGACCATGCTTTCAATTAGGTGGTCCACCACCGCAGAATTAAGCAATCGCCATTCTTCTTGTAGAGCAGTTTCCAGCTCCATAAGAGTGGCTGGAGGTGGGAAACGTGAAGATACAGCACGGCCGAGAGCATCCCAAGGATTTTCAATGGGATTAAGGTCGGGCGAATATGCCATACGCGCAATCCCTTCACTCGTCAGGTAGTCATCGATGATGTCAGCTCTATGAGGATGTGCGTTATCATCCATTAAAACAAAAGTAGGGCCAACTGCTGCAGCGTACAATCTCACAATGAGTTCTAGGACTTCATCTCGATACCTGACAGCCATCACAGAACCCCGTTTAAAGATGTGCAGGTCGGTGCGGTATCCTAATGAAATCCCCTGCCCACACCTAATGCTTCCGCCTCGGAATGCGTGATGTTCGGTGATGTTTTGGGGCTGATTGCGTGTTCCTCGTTTACGCCATATCCTTATATGCTTGTCATCTGGCTCCAGAAAAAATCTTGACTCATCAGTAAACATGACATTGCCCAAGTCAGACACAGTCCAATTGCCGTGTTCCCGGAACCACTTTAATCGTACCCCTCTTGATAGGACGGATAAAAGAACACATACTAGAGGTACCCGGGCATACAGTCCATTCATATGTAATCTTCGGCATACAGTAGATGCAGATATAGCCTTACCAATGGACGCTGTAACCATAGATGTCACACATGTGGAGGTCGCTCTGCGATTCCACTTGGCTACAAAAGCAATATATTGATCTTCCGCGGGGGTTGTAACCCTTGGGCGACCGCCTACGGGCTTTCAGATAACTGTTTGTGTGGTTTGGAATTGTTTCCATAAACGTGAAATTACAGAATGATGAACGCCGAAGAAAAGAGCAACATCTGTGATCGACTGTCCTGCTTCAATGCGCCCCACAGCACGTCAGCGCTCAGAATCTTCCATTCGTTTTCTGGAAGTCATAGAAACACGAAGGTCTTGAAAACAAATTGTACGAAAGTTTTAAACACCTTCTAACAGCACTTACAATCAACTTCTGTAACCCTTCATAAAGCTGGCTTCTTATAAGACTGCCCTTTCTGCATATTTCTTGACATGAAAGCACGATTGGCTGTTACCTAACATATTTGCATATTTCCATCTACTTCTGCAACGAATTGCATCCTCTTCAATTCTGATTGGCTTCCGGAAATTAGCATTTCCCTCTCCGTGCTTAACTTTCGGAAGTGAGTGCATTTAAAAGCACGTATTGCTAATCGTTCAATGATACTTTTCCCCGAGGATCTATTTCAAGCTGTGATAAGAAGACTTTCTTAAAATAATCATCTTCTAAGCAACAAAGTGTGACAACCTCTTCGCATTGGCGTGCCAAACCAATCTACCAATATGATTCAGCGTGCCACACAG
>BMAO01000155.1:76922-111260 GCA_019973975.1 Trichonephila clavata | reverse complement strand
AAATGTTTTTTTAAGTACCGTTTTATGTATTTAAAGCATTTTCTGTGTCCTCAATCTTACATCCTTACAAAGGGAATAATTTTTTTCGTACATAAAATTCGTAAAACTTTTCTTCATTAAGAGCGCTTGAATTCCTTAAATCGTTATCTAATAATCCTGAAACTTTGTCTTTTTTCTTACAATTTATTTAACTGATTAATATAATATTTAGTTATGTTACAACAATAATTACTTAAGTGCAGATTAGGGATGTACCAAACGCCATATCAGTGATACAGGTCCTCAACATGCTTAGAGAACGATACTAAAAATATTAAGGCCTCCCAAAATAAGCTTCTGAAGAATTTCTGATACATGTCCCATTCAGAACTAGCTGCGCCAGTGTTGCGGATATATGTCGGAAAAAAGTTGATTGACATTCACTCATTATATTGAGGAACGTCTCTACAGCACTAAATGCATAGTTGATACAGCTTCGATATACATTGTAATTATGAGTAGCAATTCCGAGTTTGCAGAAGGAGAAAAGAAAATAATGAACAAAAATGCCAGAATAAATGTTAAACATTCTCAAAATGTTCTTGCTGTTTTTAATATGAACAAATTGTAAATCTTTATTATAGAAGAATCCCTTCTGAAAAATCCTTGAAAGAAAGGGAAACACGATATTTTGAGGAATGCATGGTCACCAGAGACTTGACACAAATATCATAAGAAAAGCTAATGGAGTTAAGACTTAACGAGTGTTTTTTTTATAACATTTAAAGAGATAGCTCAAAATTATAAATTGCTTCAGTGTCAAGTTCTTGACCACGCCTGTGGTGAACAATTCATAAGATTTCAGGTGTATCTGTTCCGAATGTTACTGTGCGATTATAAATTTTATAAACTCAAGTTATTTGTTGCAAGCTAGAGCTTCAGATACTCACTTAAGTAAGACTTTAACTACTGTTTCGATTATGTGCATGCTTCTTATCGAATTGTGAGTGAGAGATGTTTATTAACGTTCCACTTAGCACTAGAACGTCCACCGGTGTAAACTGGACACCAGAGCTGTTTACTTTGTTCCCTTCCCGCATTTTCTCACTGAATTTGAAATTGTTCGTGATTTTTAATAATTTTCAATGGCAATTTCACAGAAATTGTTTTGTGGTTCTAGGTTATTTAGGAATAATTTTACAACTAAATATAACTAGAACGGCACCTGGTGTCATTTAGACACCAAGTCAATTTATCATTATAGAATGTTGTCGTTTAACAAAATATAATTCACTCTGTAGATATCAAACTTCCCAAAGTCCTATCGCACATTTTTTTGACCTTGAATGCAGTTTTATTGAGTTCTCATGGAAATTAATCAATTACACTAAAATTGTTGCACCTAAGTGTTTGGTTTCATAGTATTTGTTTATCTGCTCATAAAAAAATCATTCGATTTTGAAACTTAGTTCAGAGCAGATACTCTGAAACGATGACTCTGAGTAAAGGTTTAAGCCCTGATAAAATTGCTAATTTGTTGCGAGAGCTTTCTGAAAATAAATAGGCTCTAAATTAGATTTAGATGAAGACATAAGATTCAATGAAAGAGACTGCGAAGAATCTGAAGAAAATGCATATGTAATTGATAATATTCCTGAAGTAAATCCAGATACATCGCTAGGAGTGTCATAGAATGGATACTGCGTAATAGTAATGTTCCTGACAGAGATTTGGGACTCGAAATGCTTTGCGACAAAGCAGTGTTCTAACAAGCTTCGCGAAACATAGCGTCAACGTCAGTTTTAAAGTCAGACATAAAAGGTCATAGTATACAACCTGTGGCCAGGAAGTTCGGTGAATGAGCTGGTACAGATCACTGCTGTACTAGTAGAATATAAACGCGCCACGCGTGGTGAAGGTCAATATCTTTTTGAACATGTTTGAAATTGACAAGGTTCCAAGTGCTTTTTTTCCCTATTAGTTTAACGCCGAGGGCGAAAGGTTTATTGTGGATAGTCGCGGTGTACAAAATGGATCAAAGGATAAACATGCTGTTTTGCTTCAAACTTGGGAAATCGGCAAAAGAAACTCACGGACTGCTCAAAGAATTTTTTAAAGATGAAGCCATCACATCAAAGAGTGTTATGAAGGGTTTAAGAGTGGACCGTCCTGGAAAAGCCTGGAGGCGTAAGACAATGCTTTTCGCATTCTTCTCGACTCTAAGGGCCTCATTCGCAAAGCATTCCTCCCTGAGAGTACCATATCGAATGTTGTTGCCTACGCCGAAAATCGGAAGCGTTTACTGCAACAGATACGTCGCGTTCGTCTGAGTACGCCAAGCAAGGCTCCTGGATTCTTCTCCACGATAATGCCCGGCCATACACCGCCTTGGTTGTACGGCAGTTCCTGGCCGCGAATGGAGTTGTGACACTTGATCACCCCCTTATTCACCTGATTTGACACATGCAGACTTCTTCCTCTTCCCCAGATTGATGTCAGCCCTGAAGGGAAAGAGATTTACGGGCATCAACGACATTCAAAGCAACGTGACGGCCGAGCTGAAAGCCATACCGAAAGAACTGTTTTACAGGAGTTTCCAGGACTTATATACTCGTTCCCAACAGTGCATTACCATCCATGGAGATTATTTTGAAGGACAGTAAATTGTATTTGATGCTGTACAATACTGTATTTGAATTAAAAATTCATTCACCGAACTTCCTGGCCACAGGTTGTATGATAAGTACATGAAATAACATTAAAAAGTCATAAAACTAAACCCTATTCAACAGTAGTCCCACAATTATTTAGTTAAAACAATTACTTTATATAATTTCGAAACCACACCGGTGGACGTTTAAGGGTACTCGAAATCCCGGATGTTCTATTATTAAAACAACACAAGGAGTATTGGCGAACGTACCTCATAATTTTTAACCGTTGCTAACTAATAAGGACTAATCCCTGCCCCTTAACCAGCAGCCTACTCTCCTAACTCCCTTAAAAGTGATTTATTTAAGCCACGTCAGATTTAACGTTTACCATGCCTTTCACACATCTAGTCTTCAGTGCCATCTGAACTCGAGACGCGGCTTCGACAATGCCTGCCACAAATTCGTGGCCGTGACAATAAGACTATTATGGCAATTTTCTAATTAAATAATTGTTATAATAATCATGTTTCATTGTTTATATTGGGGTTTTGATACATAAAATGTCTTTTGAAATACTTCTTTCATCAAAAATATTCGTTTTAATATATTCGGCAACTCTTAAAATTTATCTATGAAATTTATCTATATATAAATACTTTGAAAGATATTTATTTTTTAATTAAATATTTTAGAATCTATGATATGTATTAGAACATTTTAGTTATACTTTTATCAAATTAGTTATATATAATTTAGTATTGCAGCAAACCGCTGCTCATATCGTGCGGTTATTTATTATAAAAATGTGTTTTCCATAAAAAAAAATTAAATTCTTACATATTTTCTTTTTAATCATTAATTTCCATACTTACAAGAATTTTTACCCATAAGGGCTTTTCTGAAAGTACTTATATCTATTATTTCCCTTTTTGTGTTCTTATAAGCCATGCATTATTGAAAATACTTTTCTGGTAAAGGTGATAAAAGGTCAATAATAGAAAGGGGCTAGAAGGAATTTAATATATAATGGAGCTGAAAGCTCTTAGATCCAATTCTTGTAGAACACAATGATAATGATCCTACTTCCTACTCTTGGAATGGAGGAAAACAATTTTTAGCATCCATTTAAGATTATCTAAAAAGATAATCTTAAAAGGACTGAGTTGTAGGTACCGATAAGCCTTTGTCGAAAAGGCTTGAATTAATGATCCCGTAATCCAAAATCAATAGAACACCATTATCAGTAAAAGCTTTTCTTTTTCAGGAAAACATAATAAATGTTCAAAATTTTATTCAGAGGGAAAATGAAAAGACAGCAAATAATAATAATGATAGTAAAAAGGAGAATGTTTTTCTGGAGGAAATAGTTAATAGTGAACTATTTTTAACACATGGTGTAGTTTATCAAGGGATATATTTAGAGAACAGAACAAGCGTGCTACCAATTCAATCATATATTACTACAGTGAAAACCAAAAATACTGTTCATAAATTTAACGACCCTTTAAGCATTAGTTATGTGTGACTACATTTCCCATGCGAACTGTTGCGTCAATTAATGCAAGTTAAATTTTTGATTAAATGTAAAATATCTGAATCTTGACATGTGTAAAGCAAACATCTCATGAAATAAATTGTTCAATCCGGCAGTAGACGCAGGGATGTCTTGAGACTTCTTGAGTTCCTGAGCCCTACGCAAAAGTAAGTCCTCAACTCCTGCACAAATATAGGCAACACCTATGAACCTTAAATTAGACAGTACATAGCATACGTTGTTACATGCACGTACAAATAACAACCCGAAACAAATAAATGTACATGACTTACAATTGCACAAACTGGCTCGACCGACTGCAGCCTATTGACTGATTGAGTAATGATGGTGTACGGCCAGGATGGGCAATAAGTCGATCGCGATAGACAGGTGACCCTCCAAGACAATTTAGAGTGATCGCTTGAAAATTAGCTGTTAGTAATTGTATACCGAAATATTCAAGATTGGCTGAGAGTACGCAGACTAAGTCTTCTACTAATTATAATTACGAGAATTAACTTCAGATGAAAATGTTTTATTTTTTAAACTAGTTTGAATTGTGTGATAATAAACGGATCATTAGATATTATTATATTTTTAGCTATTATTATAATGTTTGTATTTTACTTTTTGCTTTAAACGCGTTTTCAAAAAAGTGAGTTTTTTATTTTATTTACGTACGTAAGTGAGTGTATTCCGTATTTATTATTAAGATCTGATAAATATTATTGACCTTTTCCTTACATCACCACACCTACGACCCTGGGCAGTGGGCGTACTCGTGAATTTTTAAAGGGGGCGCGGTGGTCCAGGATCGAATGTTTACCACATTCTCATATTCTACCCCAATACGCTGCCAAACATATATATTTTTTCCATTTTGTAGATTGTCGGGAACAAAGAACAGTAAGAAATAAATTATTGAATAAATAATTAGGATTAATTAATAAAATATTAATAACAATACTTTTAATTACATTTTAAGTACTACATATTTGGGATTATAATCGATCGAAAAAAAGATAATGGACTGGATCGTGGAACCTACCCTCCCCCTTTGTGTGGGTCACTTATACTGGGTGGACCTCAACACCTTGAAAAAATTTGAAGTAGCCCGTACCCTGGAAAATTCTGCCCACCCCTGGTGTATGGTGATAGATCTAGGCTTGTACATGGATGACTTTCTTCATCTGACATATCGTCCGAAATTCCCAGCTTTTCGGAGAATGCATCCGGAAGTAGCATTTGACAGTTGAAGTTATTTGAATTATGAACTGATTGGAAAACGAGACGAGACCCCCATTGTGGCCAAGGCCCTGGCACAGATTCAGTTAGCCCATGCCTTAAGACGTGCCTGAGTAAGTGCAGTCTTATTGTTATTTGGTAATGACTTACGATTGCACAAACGGGCTTGACCGACTGCAACCGTTTAAAAGAATGAGTAATTATGCCGTATGGTGGTAGACCTTGACCAGTACGTGGACGAACGTCCTCACATATAGCCAGTTGACATAACGTCCGAAATTTCCGTTTCCATAGGAATACATCAGGAAGTAGCATTTGACAGTTGAAATTATTCGAATTATGATCTGATTCGAGAACGAGACGAAGGCCTCATTGCAACCAAGATCCTGGGCGCAGGATTCAGTTAGCCCATGCCTTAAAACATCCATGAATTGGTGATAGTTGAAACAGGCTTATTGTTATTTGGCAATGGGATAAATTCATGATGGTCACAGGAAAAATACCTGCACGAGTTTGCCTTTGAATTAAAAACTGATATTAGAATTGTAATTGTTGTTTCCCCTGTAAGATAAAATTTCAAATTTGACAATTGGGTAAATATGTCCAATCATTAAAATTCTTTAAAAGGTTTTTCAAAACAAAAATATTTATAGATAAAATAAAACTTTTAAATCAAATGTATTTTTTTTTTACCTATTTGAGTTAATATTGTCGATAAATATGTATCTCTTAAAAGGGAGATTTACAAAAAAAACCTAGGTTGGCAACAGCGAAGTACATGAATTAATGAGCAGGAAACACGTGATTACATTCATCATGTGATTATGACGTCACATGAATTTCTGAAATGATTGGTTAGAATTACGTCACTGCAGTTATCATATGAATATACCGTTATATGAATTTATTCCATTGCGTATATCAGCATTTCTCAAACAGAAAGACACGCCCACCTAGGAGGTCTTGATAAAACTACGTGGAGTGCGAGCGTATCGAAACGTCAAAAATAAAACGTTATTTAAAAATATTATTAATTTACTGAAAGAAAAACAAAATACATTCTGATATAATAAAAAATAAAATACGCATTTATACTGAGATAATATAATTGTAAATGTATCATACTTGTAAAATATCATTAAAATCCATACCAGCGCTTGAATCTTGAAAAACAAATTGGATAAATATTTAAATACAAGAGATTTTTTTAAAACGAGAGAGAAGGTACGAGAAATACGATAGATTTTTTTAAAAAAAATTAAAACTATAAAGCTGTTTATAAAAGAAATTGACTTCAATTTTTTAAATATTTTTTATGCAGCCTACAGCTATTTAATACAATTGTATGCATACAATAATTTTTATAGTTTAAATAAATCCTCCTGCTCTGAAACACGAGTGTAATAGTGGAACTTAATTTAATTCAAATACAATTAAACAAGCAAATGCATTAGCAATTCAAATTATTTGAAGCGTTTTGGACGAACTTTTTAATTAAAAATAGCTAAATACACTTCACATAAAAAACACAGCGAATTTCCATTTAAATTTACACAAAAGCAAATTACTCTAGGACAATGTGCTTGCACAAAAAGAAGATAAATTTGACAATGACGAATAATATTTAATTATTAGTTTTCAGCTTGTTTAGATTAAATTCAGAGATAGGTATCATTAAAATAATTAACTTTTAAAGATGTATATTTATTCAGAAGAAAACTCATTAGGCTTAGTGCCAAAATTTCTTCGTCAAGAACAAAATAGTAAAATATTGAAAATTAAAATCTATTGCTAATTTAATTCATATTTGTAAGGATAATTTTTATGTCTTTTGTAAAATGCTATAATTTTTTAAATTTTAGAATGTATACTCACTTTACTATAAACAATTATATCTGCTTAGATTAATTTAAATTTCATTATTCATTTCTTATGGAACAAAATATTAAAACGTGACAGAACCAAACTAATTATTGTTTTTGAGAAATTTTGAATAGATTGAACATTTTTGTATCATTAAATACCAATTTGATGTCATTCATCACAATAATTGAAGCAAAGTAACTATCTTTATTTTTTGTATACATAATATTTATTTCGAATTATTTTTGAAGAACAAAACTCGAATTCGGGTTTAAACTATTAATTCACTGCATTAAACTTAGGCTTAGAGATAATGTTTAAAAGAAAAGTTTTGAAGTCTATTATCTCCCCCCCCCCCTAAAAATGAATTTCGGACTAACACTGTATGCAAGATCACCTATTTTTAATGATTAAAAGGGAATACAAAATTTATAATGTTTAGAAATTTAATGGAATTAAAATAACGAAGAAATTCCCTCTAAAAATATGTAGATATGTAGACAACACAATCAATTTTCTCTTATGAAAAATCTTACGGATATACTAGGGTAATATCAAAACTTTGATAGAGAAATTAAATATATATATATATATATATATGTGGGAATTTCCACATAGACGGTACTATAGAGGGCGCTGGCGACGCGAGCCAGCAGCGAGCGAACTGACTAGAGAGGGATTTAGCGAGCGAGCGGTCTCGACGAGGAGGTCAGAGCCAACGCTGCTAAGAAAAAAGGAAAGCAACCGGGATCTAACTGGCCATGTAGGGACCAAGTGGCCCGATGCTGGAAGGACAGTCACGTGAAGGTGACACATCCATCATCTGAATGCCATACACCGTTGTGAACCGTGGTGTGATAATTGTTAAGTGAAGAGACTGAAAAACTATTGTTGAATACGAGAAGAACTTATCCAAACGCTGTCAATAATATATCTGTATAGTAGTGAGTAGCACTGTAATTGTCCACATTAAACGTTAGTATTAGTTAAAAACAGTGTAGTTCATTGTGAATACCCCTAGAACTCCGTGTCATAACACCACATAAAATGGGTGCTGCGATGGCATGACGGATGTGGACTATTGATATCGGGATGTGAACTGTGTGGACTATCAGGACTATTGATATCGCGATGTGGACTGTGAGGACATTAAATTAATATTGCGCTGTGAACTGTAAAAAAAACAACCTGTTCAGGACTTTCGCAAACCGAACGGAACATTCGAACTCTGACTGTGCTTTTGAACGGTTAAACTCAAGTGATCCTTTTCCTGATTGATACAGCTCAACAACAACAAAAAAAAGATAAGATACCTTTTTATACTCTTCTATTGTGATTAAAATGTCGTATCATAAATGTACAAGAAAAGAGGACTTGATAAATGTGCTCAATGAAATTGGGGAGCAAGTTTCCTCTAAAGAAACAATTTTCGAGCTAAAAACTAAATTGGAAAATTTAAAACTGTTTAAAGATGACCCAGAATTTGTAATGAATCTGATAAATTTGTCCATTGAGGATAGACAATCAAAAGCCGAACAGCAGCTACAAATAACTAATTCACAGCTAGAGCTAGAAAAAATTAAACTGCAACAGATGGAAGGAGAAACTAATTCACAACTAGAGCTAGAAAAAATTAAACTGCAACAGATGTACAGAGAAATTGAACTTCAAAAGGCAAAAGCTGAAGGGAATGTAACCCAGAAAAGTTTACAGGGGGAAACTAATTATTTAGAAAATTTAATTAAAAGTATAAAAACATTAACGATACAAATCCCAACAAAACCTGAAAATTCTGGTCTTTTTTTCAATCGATAGAACGAGCATTCAAAATTAAAAATGTTCCAGATGACTTAAAATCAGAAATCCTGATTAATATTCTTGGTGAGAGGGCACATAACATTTTACTATACGTAAAAGATGACGAAATCAAAAATTATGAGTTAGTCAAATCATTAGTTTTAAGAGAATTCCAACCCACTGCTCAGGAATGCTTACTTAATTTTAGAAAAGCCAAAGAGCAAACAGATGAAACTCATGTACAATTCGCTACTCGTTTAAGTGCTATGTTTCAATATTACCTAAAAATTAGGAACGTTAATGATTTTAAATCCCTATTTGACTTAATGGTCAGTGATAAAATCTTAAGACACTTTAGATCTAGAAACTGCGTCACATATTAAAATTTTGCAGGCGGATTCATGGCTTGTGCCAGATGAGCTAGGAAAAGCTTGCGATATATTTTTTATTTCGAAAAACAGATCACTGCATGAATCTTTAAACCATAACAATGTTAAGAGTAGAAACGATAATGATGCTTACATTAAAAACCGCGCGAACATAGTAAATACTAATTATTTCCAGAGACAGTTCCCAAAACATATCCAAAGTGTAAAACAAGAAAAAATAATCTCGTGTTATGTGTGTGGAGGGCCGCATTTTGCTAGAAATTGTGCGAAAAAAACGGCAAGTCAGAAAATAAAGATAAAAGTGTAGGGCATACCATAAACCAAATTAAAACTATTTCTAATCAAAATGACTTTTTGTTTAATGAATTACAGTATGTAGACGTAATTGTTGATGATATCCCATTAATTGCCACTTTGGATAGTGGAGCCAACTCAGTTATCATAAATAAAAAGTACGTTTCAGCGAAAAAAAGAGTGCATTCTCAAATCACCCTAACCAGTTGTTTTGGCGAACGGAGGATTGCAAACGTTTTAGAATTTACAATCTCATTGAAAGGGGGGAAACACAAACCATCCCCGCGGCAGTGTGCGAGAGATCGAGGCAGAAATATTATTACCCTTAAGAGTTTATGAGTTCTTGAAAAGTGGATCAGAGGAAGCAAGGTCAAATGTTAGAATATGCAATCCGGTATGTTTAAAGGATGGAATAGTGGGGGAACAGCAGATTGATGAGTCAGGATGTTTAGTTAATTCTGAGAGGATTATGGATAAGTCTAATTTGTTTTTGCTAAAGGTATCTGAGGCATACGAGGAATGTTCATATGATTTATCGCATATCTCGAATAGTAGATTAAGGAGTCAAGTACATACACTAATAAAACATTACAAACCAAATAAAACGAAATCTACTGCTTTGAAAATGAAAATAATTTTGTCAGATGAAAAACCCATTTGTCAAAGGTCACGTAGGCTATCTTTACTTGAAAAGCGCGAGGTTGAAAAACAAATAGAGCTGTGGTTAGCACAGGGAATAATTAAAGAAAGTTGTTCAGATTTTTCGTCTCCTATTGTGGTGTGTAAGAAGAAAGATGGAACGATGCGTTTGTGTATCGATCAGGGCCGATCCTAGGGTGTCGGCCGCCCGCGTGCGAAGTGTCCTAAAGTGCCGCCCCTCTAGAGAATTTTTCAAATTTTGACTAATACTTAAATTTAATACTTATATATTTAACTACTTGTTATAATACTTACGTATTTACTTATTTATTATAATACTTGTATATTTAATACTTATATATTGAGGTAAAAATTTATCTACCTGTTTATCGGAGTAAAAAATAAAACATTAATATGAAAATGCGAAAATTTGAAGTGCAAAACTTTATATTTTTGGTCAGCTAATGGGTTATGATCGGAACAAAATACTTTAACAAAATATTAATAAATATTACCTTCGAAATATAAATAGACATTTTACTATTAGAATAGCAAAACAACAGTGTTTACTCAAAAAATATAAAAAAAATGTTCTAAAGCATAAATATCGGGAAATGAAAGGAAAAGTATATAAATCATTCCTTTATAAAAACTACTTATTAATTAATTATAAACTAACTTTTCTGGATTTCGGAAAATCAAATTTGTCAATAATTTTGCTGAAATCAATTTCGGATTCAACGGAGAATGTGTCCATATCTGAAAGCCTTTCTTGTGTTCGTAAAAAATTCCTAGAAAAAATTCTAAAATATATACCTTACCATCAGTATTGCTCTCACATTCAATAAAAACTTTGTTTGTTGTTTCTGACTAATATCTGATGTAGTAACAAGAATTATAGTGTAATATTTTGCTTTTTTTGACAATGCGTGTTATCTCATTACGAATAGGGCTGTGGTAGCCCAGTGGCCAAGGTAACGGACTTTCGGCAGGCATATCATGAGTTCGAGCCTAGTGCCTCTGAAGACCCGTCGTGTAGGGGAGTGAAGCACGTTAAATATGTCAAGAGCTCAAACGTCGTCACGTTGGAGTAGTGTGGTAGTTTGGAGAGGGGTACCAGTTCTTGTCACTTGACCATGGTTCAAAATTATGAGTTCCGTCGCCAAACGCCCTTGTGTAGCTGAACAGTGTGACGTTAATACTTACTCATTACGAATAGACTCGGCTAAAATAGTAATTATTTCATTTTGAAAATGTTGCCCTAAGTAGTGCGGAATACGCGTTTTGTTATTTTCGCATTTACTGACATTATTAAGGTGTTCTGAAATAACTGGATCGAATTTGGCTGATATCTAAACCCTGTCTTTAAAAAATTACCATTATCTGAACTTCATACTAGTTCCTCTGAATGCCAAATTTTTGACTGGCTACATTGTACTTCAGCAATCATTCTTTCAATGATGGCGCACCATCTCTTTTTCTCTCTACGTTATACATTTTGTTGTTCCGCGTCAATGGTACAATTTTACTCTAGCCTTGTCTTTAATTCGTACCACGATCTGATACAGTTTACGTGTTTTGGAGTATTTTCATGGTTATCATAATAGTAAAAAAAAAATACATTGTACTTCTGATTCCAATAAAATTCTGTCTTTTAACTTCCTCAAAAAAATGTCATTTCGGGATATTTTTGATAACATTTAAATATTAACAAATGTGCAATCTTATTTGAAAATAAATTGATAATAATTCTACTAAATTTATCTGTCTTTGAATTAAAAAAGAATATAAACATTGAAATAACTAACCTATTATTGACCTAATTCCCAAATTTTAAATATTCTGAAAGAATTTTTAAGAAATGCATTTTTGATTCTTTGATCAGTAATAACACAATTACTTATAGGACTATGTTTAAAATTGCAACATAATATTACTAAATTTCTTTTGATGTGTAAAAAAGAGAGAGAGAGAAACCATCTAAAATCACAAGTGTTATATTGACAACACAAGATGATTCAGAAAAGAAAAAATAAAAATAAAAATTTACAATAAACAAGACAAATAAATCGCATTTTTTAAATAGTGGGAACAGTAATGAAGGATGTGCATGTCTCGTTCTGGAAGTGGAACCTGTCTTATGAAAAAAAAATTAGCATCTGTAAAGGATCCTGATCCCTGAAATCCATTAATTATTGGAAATCAGAATGAACACCAGCCATAATCAAAACAAATATAATTTATTAATCCGTTTATAAGTCTCACTAAACCAAGGAAGAAAATGTACATATATAAAGTATTGGAGCCAGAGCGAGGAAGATGAGATATTTAATATTTCATTATAAGTAGAGTCACTTACGTCTGGAAATAATTGTAACTCATATCTCAAATAATCGACTTCTAGTCGATTTGATTCTAATTCTAATATCTTAATGACTGAACCGTCAAATATCAATTTTAAATATTAATTAATTAATCGACGAGTCGCTCTCGTCTAGCTTTCAATTACTTTACGTTAATCACAAACTTCTATTATCTAACTCCTAACACCTCTCTCTTTCTCGGACCTAAAAGTTAATGCTTACATATACGACACGATTCAATCGCATCTTCTTCGGTAGAATGTTTTCAATTGAATAATATTTAAAATCATTGAATTTCCCCAATAGGATTAGTGATAGGTACGTGAATAGATCCTTTAGACTTCAATTAGTATTATTTCGATTATATTTAATCCAAAGATGAAATTTTACAAACCATGTACTCTTAACTATAGCTAAGGATATGTACATACAAAATAATTTCATTGACATTAAAATTAGCTAGTTTTCTTTTAACTCAGTAATCCTTTCAGTTAAAATCGTTATGTACTTACGTGAATTTATTTATTACATAAATGTATACACATATATTTTTTTCTTTTAACACACACAAAAGAGATTTTTTAAACTAAATATATATTATTTTTACAGTCCTTTTTTTCATGAAGGCAAATACAATAAAATACTCCTTAATACTTTATCCTAATAGGGTAAAAATATAATAGTACCTTCAGTGGCCTAATCGAGAATATTAAGGCCCCCCGGCAAGATCAGGTTTTGGGACTAAATTGTATTTGGCGTCAGTTAGGCTTTGGGCCCCCCTCAATGCGGGGGTGTATGTTATACCATTACCTTCCAATAAGGAACCTTGTGTTTGACACAATATGTCCTAGAGCCAGAAATTTAAATCCACCAGACCAGACATTGGATATTTTGTCATTTGATGCTAATCAAATTAATTTAATTAGAAATTCAAGCAGTATTTATCTTTAAATAATTGATATACAAATAAATGCCTTAGTCACAGGTTTTTTAAAATTTGAAGCTAATGAAAAATGAAAATTCTTATTAGAAAAAGTTTAATTTCTGAATCATTGTTTGAAATGAGCAATAAAATATTGTACTTACAGAAATTTACTGAAAACATTCCGTTGTACGGATCTTTTTGACAATTTGTGCATTGTGTCAACCTAAGCTAGCATTTTTATTTCTTACGTAAACCCAAAGAAAAAGCACCCCCACGTGTTGCAATCGCTTTATTTCATATTCTGTTTTGTCTCTAAATCGAAGTGTGGAACAAACAATATTGCAATTTTTTATTCCTCTGTTTCTTTCCTCTGTTAAAGGACATTGATTTATCAGGACAGATTTATATTTAATTTATTTAAAGGAAAACACAAACTTGTCTTTGAAATCTTAAAATTTTACAAAAAGAAATAAGAAACTTTTTTTCAGCGTCACTTATAAATAGAATGTCCCCTTAAATAAGAGGTAAATACATAAGGTCCATATTCAAAGAGACCAGTAGCAACATTAATTGTGCCTTATTCGGAGAGGTGTACCTTACAGGAGGAATTTGTATATTACATTAAGTTTTAAAAAATACATATTAATTCGAACTTATATAAAACATAATTACTTGTTGCTATTTCAAACGAGCTAAATGTAAGAGATTGAATTGTGCCAATTTTAGCTGGCAAACATATCAAGTTAGAATTAGAATTCAAGAAAAAAGATATCAAGTTTCATGATTTAACGTACACACCAGCCTCGAACTATTCAAGGGTCAACACATAAGAAAACTGACTTTAACGATTTAACGTAGACAGTACAAAATAAGAAAATAATATACATGAAATGAAATACCAGATTGACATCGCTGGGTACAAATATATAACTGGAAATTGCGAAAAAGATAAATCAAATACATATTTAAAAATAAATTCTGTCAAAAAGCCAGTCAGATATTTAAATGGGCATGCAAATAAAGTAATTTTTTTTAGAGATGTATTTATAAATTAGAAAAGAGTGAACACTATCTTTTTAACAAACATAATTTTTAACTCTACAAAAAAGCAGAATTTTGAAGAACTGCAATTTGCCAAACGCTGCTCTAAGCAAAATATTTTTTCTGTACATTTGTCACCCTTGTAGTAATATCATATACAAAAGACAATCTTTTGTACCTGTGCCCCGAAGTCGGGGGCCCATATACTTGCTACAACATATCGTCCCACGCAGCGCAATTTTTATTTTTTAAAAGAGATATAGCGTTACAAATTTTACTAGAAGTAGTCGGCATTTCAATTCAGTCTAAAATAAAATTCCAGGTACTTAAATTAGGTACCAAGTTCCCAAAGTATAAATAATAATATTTCAAAAAAAAATATTTTCATACCAATTTTTTCTCAAAAAAAAAAAAAAAAAAAAAAGGTATTTTTCAAATTCGGTCCAAATGCCGCCCCTAAAAATTTGCCTCGGACATGGGTCCAGTTTACGTGGCTCTAGAGCCACCCCTGATGCTAACATAGCGACAATAGTAAACACGGTAAGGGGTTAAGTGGGTTAGATCATATAAAATTACTCTCCAACTAGGAGTATACATGTAAGCGGGTAGACATAGATTAGGATTAGCTTTTAATGTATGCTTTCTTTTATTTCTGTTTTTTAGTGCTATGTTGTGAATCGCTTGATTCACCTGTTTGATTATATGACATCTGGTTACAATTAGAACTTTAAAAAACCGCATAAAACTAGCATTTTTTTAACATAGTACTTAAGTACCATTAAGTTCCTAAAAAATAAAATTAAACTTAAAACTTCGCTAACATTAATAATACTATGTTAATATTGAAGTGCTTTTAAAACAAGCTTTGTAATGAAAATCATTTGGTCAAAAGAAGTTGTAAAAATTTTTTTATAACTTAATATCAAATAAAACTACTAGAAACTACATTTTAATAGAGGAATAACTCTCTGAAAAGGAAAACGAGCATTGTTTATAAGCGTTGTAAAACCATGGGCAAAAATCACTTCTTTCCTAAATTATGTTTTTCTAAATTATTAGGTTATTATTAAATTGAAAACTTTTAATTTTCTCAAATTCATATTGAATTTAAACATTATTAGATTAACCGTATTAGATAATTTCGTAAAGCAACTTTTGAAAAAATCCTTTTTGAGATGTCTTTATTAAGCATCGATCCACAGTGCCGCTATAAACAAAACAAAAAAATTTTAATGTGGTATTGTCGGCTCCATTACGAATTTTTTCTATCAAATGAAGGATGTTTGTGACTCGTAGACATTAATGTACAATCGGCCAATTCACTATGCACTAGCATTATAATTTTCTTAAGCTATGCTGTGTTATTGGGACTTGGATTTTTCAATAACTATTCAAAATTCAGGATATTAATTCGATTTTTATTATGAGTTTTATTTTGATAAATACGTAAAAAATTTTGTTTGATTGATAGAACCATGTACGGCCTGCGGCCGCCCCTTGGATTGTCCGTCCGCGTGCGGTGCACACGCTGCACACCTGCTAGGATCGGCCCTGGTATCGATTATAGAAAGCTAAATAAAAAAATAATCAGGGACAAATATCCACTTCCTGTAATTGAAGAGGTATTAGATAAATTAGGGAACGGTGGAGTATTTTCGACGCTAGATTTAAAGAATGCATTTTTTCATGTAGATGTTGATGAAACAAGTAGAAAATATACCGCGTTTGTAACGGAAACAGGTCAATATGAATTTTTAAAAGTGCCATTCGGTTTATCTATTAGCAGTAACTATTTCCAAAGATACATTAATTACGTGTTTAGAAACTTAATAAAAGACGGTACTTTAATTATTTATTTAGATGATATAATAATTCCGGCCATAGAGGAAAAAGAAGCTTATGAAAAATTAACTCGTGTGTTAGAAATCGCTTCCAAATACGGCCTTGAATTAAATCTAAAAAAATGTCAGTTCTTGCAAAGGAAAATTAATTTTTTAGGGCATATAATTCAGAACGGTACAATTCAACCTTCATCGGAAAAGACAGTAGCAGTCTGTAACTTTCCAGAACCTAAAAATGCGAAAGATGTTCAAAGTTTTCTTGGATTGACAGGGTATTTCAGAAAATATATTCCTTCATACGCTATAATAGCCAAACCCCTTAGTGATTTATTGCGAGGAACAAAACCATTTGAATTTAATCATGAACAAAAAATAGCTTTTCAAAATCTAAAGAACGCGTTATCAAATGAACCTGTATTACATCTTTTGAAGGAAGGTGCGAAGTTAGAGCTGCATACAGATGCAAGTGAACTCGGTTTAGGTGCTGTGCTTTTACAACAAGGTGAAGATGGAAATTTCTATCCAATCCATTATATGAGCAAAAAGACTTCCATTGAAGGAGAGAAATTGTGCAGTTATGAACTAGAAGTACTGGCGGTAGTCGAGGCTCTGAGAAAATTTCGAAACTATCTCCTGGGAAGAAAATTCCTAATTCGAACGGATTGTGCAGTATTTGCGAAAACTCTAGACAAGAAAGAGTTGACACTAAAGATTGCTAGATGGTCGAATTTTCTACAAGAATTTGATTACGAGGTAGTCTATCGTCATGCAAAACAAATGCAACACGTAGATGCGTTGAGCAGACATCCCATTATGCTAGTGATGAGTGATGAATTGACACACAAGATTGTGAACGCTCAGGGAACTGATGAGTATATTAGAACAATTTAGCAGCTGTTGCATGAAGGCAAAACTACTGAATTCACCATAAAGAATAATATTTTATTTAAACTTAGTGAAGATCAAGAACTGTTAGTTGTGGCAGAAATGATGCAAGTAGATGTGGTGAAGAAAGCTCATTCGTTTGGACATTTTGCTGTGGCAAAGACAGAAGACTTGGTGAAAAGAGACTATTATTTTCCGAATATGAGGAAGTGTATAGAAAACGTACTAAAAACTGTGTAGAATGCATATTGGTCAATAAGAAGAGAGGAAAAGGAGAAGGGTTTTTACACCCTATTCCAAAAGAAGATCTGCCGTTGTCAACATATCACGTAGACTTCATTGGACCATTGCCAACGACCAACAAAAATTATAATCACATATTCACTGTGATTGATGCATTCACAAAATTTACTTGGTTATACCCAACCAAAAGTACAACAGCTCAAGAAGCCATTGAAAGACTAAAGTTGCAACAAAAAACTTTTGGGAATCCTTCACGTATAATTAATGACAAAGGAGGAGCATTTAGATCTAAGGAATTCGAAGACTACTGTGCTGAGGAGAAGATTAGTAATATTCAAATAACTACGGGAGTACCAAGGGGCAACGGACAAGTTGAAAGAATCCATGGAGTGCTGATTCCAGTGTTGACGAAGATGTCCATTCAAGACTCAACTAAGTGGTTCAAGCATGTCGATTCACTACAACGTGTATTGAACAGTGTACCTTCACGCAGTACAAAATATTCGCCATTTGAATTACTAATAGGAATCAAGATGAAGAATCCTGAAGACGTCATGATAAGAAATTTGCTTGAAGAAGAGAGTCAAAATCAACTATGTCAACATCGTGTAAACCTTAGAAGAGAAGCAAAGCAAAACATTTTGAAGATACAAGAGGAAAACAGGAGAACTTACAATCGAAAGCGGAAAACAGCTCACCAGTATAAGCAAGGAGAGTTGGTAGCAATCATGAGGACTCAGTTTGGAAACAAATTGAAACTGCGACCAAAGTATTTTGGACCCTACCAAGTGACTAGAGTAAAACTCCATGACCGATATGATGTTGCTAAAATTGGAGACCATGAGGGGCCAAATGTAACGTCCGCATCAGCAGACCAGATGAAGCCTTGGTCTAAGCACTAATGAAGAAGAAGAACGAACTTGTATAAGATATTTGTGTAACTGTATACTAATCTATGTTCTTTTTTTGTTTTTTTATTAGTTTGTATATTTCAGATCCTTAGTGCGTGAGCAGTGAGGACACTGCCTGTAGGATGCCCGAGAAGTTGTGGGAATTTCCACATAGACGGCACTATAGAGGGCGCTGGCGACGCGAGCCAGCAGCGAGCGAACTGACTAGAGAGGGATTTAGCGAGCGAGCGGTCTCGACGAGGAGGTCAGAGCCAACGCTGCTAAGAAAAAAGGAAAGCAACCGGGATCTAACTGGCCGTGTAGGGACCAAGTGGCCCGATGCTGGAAGGACAGTCACGTGAAGGTGACACATCCATCATCTGAATGCCATACACCGTTGTGAACCGTGGTGTGATAATTGTTAAGTGAAGAGACTGAAAAACTATTGTTGAATACGAGAAGAACTTATCGAAACGCTGTCAATAATATATCTGTATAGTAGTGAGTAGCACTGTAATTGTCCACATTAAACGTTAGTATTAGTTAAAAACAGTGTAGTTCATTGTGAATACCCCTAGAACTCCGTGTCATAACACCACATATATATATATATATATATATATACAGGGTGTCCAGCCTTAATGTGACCCAACAGCTAATTCCCGAACCGTTCGTTTTAGACATGCACTTCCAATTTGAAAAAAGTTTTAAAACAGGTAAAGCGTCTTTTTACGTGCTTTTCGAACCAAAAAACCCATTTAGAAAAAAAAAATTACAAAATTTTTTTATACGGTCCCCAGATCCTATTACTTATAAGTAGGAAAAGATGCAGTACACACAAACAAAGTAAACACAAAAAGATTATTTTTATTACGATAAAAACTGGCCGAGATATGGAACTTTGAAAATCCTATTTTTTGTCCATTTCCTCTGCTATTTTCAAGAAGCTAGTAAGGGGCCGTCTCCAA
Organism: Trichonephila clavata; assembly: GCA_019973975.1. Classification (NCBI taxonomy): domain Eukaryota; kingdom Metazoa; phylum Arthropoda; class Arachnida; order Araneae; family Nephilidae; genus Trichonephila; species Trichonephila clavata. Next base: position 91,710 of record BMAO01000155.1, on the reverse strand, counting down.
AGTGGAACTCTGCCAGGAAAATTTTGCTCTTGCGCGTCGCTTTTATGTAAATCGTTTTTAAATTTAAAAGCAACGTTAATAATACAATAATTGATTATTTAAGAAATAAAATTTATTCTTGGTACGTGTAAAACATAGAAAAAATTAAATACACTGGTGTGCAAAAATTAAGGACGAAGTCGAAAAATTAGCATATCAGCTGAACGAAGAGGCAGAGCGGACAGAAAGACCAATCAGGAGATTAAGTGAGGTGATGTACGGTAGCAAATGCGCAGATATGCAGGTAGACGTAATGGGGGAGTGTCTTAGTAGTAAAACATGTTGTCGGTGTAAGATTAGTATTTCTGGCAAAGAGATTGCACACCGTATAGCAGTTAAAATCACACCCAGTTGCTGCCTCAGCGAGAAATGGCGAATAATTAATCTGTTATACGACATCTGGATGCTTTTACCCGAGGTCGAATCATTGGGAATTTGGAGGAAGGTCGCAGTGTGAAAAGTTCGGCTGCAGAGTTCGGAATTGCTCACAGCATCGTTTCACGACTTTGGAGACAATTTCAAACTACAGGAACAGCTATCCGGGGGTTCAGTAGTGGTCGTCCACGAGGAACCACACCCGCAGATGACCGGTATATTGCCTTACAGGTCAGAAGAAACAGGCGGCAGACAGCGGGAGAAACCGCTAGACACACGACACAGGTGACTGGACGACCGATATCGCGTTTTACCGTGGCCAGAAGACTGCACGGTGGTGGTCTGTTTGCACGACGCCCTGTACGGTGTGTACCTCTAACGCCTGCCCATCGGAGAAGGCGTTCTCTGTGGTGCCGGGAACACCGGAATTGGAGAGACAATGAATGGGGACGAGTACTCTTTACAGATGAGAGCAGATTCAGTCTGAGTAGCGATTCTCATCGCATACTCATCTGGAGAGTGCGGGGAAGCCGCAATCATCCCTCGAACATCATTGAAAGGACAGGTATGGAGGTGGCGGTGTTCTCGTTTGGGAAGGCATCATGCTTGGTAGTCGTACAGACCTTCACATCTTCGACGCAGGTTCAGTCAACGGGACCCGTTATTGTAACGAGATTCTTCTTCCATATGTGCGTCTTTTTAGAGGCGCTATGGGTCCGCAGTTCCTTTTCATGGACGACAATGTACCATGTCATCGCACAGTAGCTGCCGAACAGCTCTTAGAGAGTGAGGATATTGAACGTATGGATTGGCCGGCACGATCTCCGGATCTCAATCCCATCGAGCATGTATGGGATTTTCTAGGCAGACGCTTGGCAGCTCGTACCTTACCACCAGTAACGATTCCGGAGCTTCGATTGGCGCTGCAAGACGAATGGGCAGCAATGCCTCAACAACTCATTGACACCCTCATTCTCAGCATGGGCAGACGCTGTGAAACCTGCCTAGCAGTCAGGGGAGATCATATCCCCTACTAAAGACCGGATATTTCTTACTGGACACCCATCACAGGGATGTTTCGGCCTTCAGTCGCATTGCGCTCCATGCTACTTTTTCAATAAAGCTTCTTTTTATCCCTCTGATTTCTTTTTTAGTAAGTGTTGCTTACATTACTCATGTCCTTACGTATTGGGGATCTTACGGTATTAAATGTGTTGATTTGGAATGCTTTTGTACAAAGTTATATTGAAAAAACCGTCTCGTCCTTAATTTTTGCACACCAGTGTATATTGGAAGAAGAAAACATTTCAAAAGCAGTTCCAAAAAATAGACTTACATGCTGCGGTTTCCGTCTAATTTGCTGCGTTTTTGCTGACCATGACGAACGTTAAAAATCTGTTGTGTAGTCGTTTGCAATTGCATACAGTCGTTTTCTAATATTACGAATTCTAGTACGGGAGAACGAGATGTAAACAAATGAAGAATACTGCGAAATGGTACGGTTTTATGGGCAGTGAAATTGAAATAAGAGAGAGGCGGCAAGACTTTATGCCATTTAATTTCCCACTCGAAGACATCCATCTTATTGCACAATTGACCGTGCTGTTCAGCGCTTGTATAAAACTGGGAGTTGCAATAGACGTATTCCCTGTCTCGTGCCTTCACCATTATTTAAGTTAATTTGATCATTCTGATATAATAAAGCCCCTGATTTATGATTGGCGCATCATTCCACATTACGCTATAATTTGAACGGAAAATCCTGTATTATTTTGCTGCTATTTGTTAAAACAAGCTGTTTTAATCTTTTCGGTCCAAGTTGTATTTCTTTAATTTAATTTTTATTGTTTGCCATACAGTTTTGCAAATTGTCAATCTATGATGTTTCCTACGATTTTTTAATATTACTATGATGTTTTTCTTTTGCTCTTTTTTTAGATGGGGAATTACTGTTCTCTAAACTCAATTTATATACAACCCACTTTTCTGAGCATCTCAGATGCTTCAAATTTATGTAGGCATAACTCGGCCAGTTTTTATCGTAATAAAATGAAACTTTTTGTGTTTACTTTGTTTTTGTGCACTGCATCTTTTTCTAAATATAAGTGATAGGACCTGGGGACCGTATAAAAATTATTTTTTGTAATTTTTTTCTAATTGGTTTTTTGGTTCGAAAAGCACGTAAAAACAGGCTTTACCTGTTTTAAAACATTTTTCAAGTTGGAAGTGCATATCTAAAACAAAAGGTTCGGGAATTAGCTATTGGGTCACATTAAGGCTGGGTACCCTGTATATATATACATTGTAGCAATCTTCAACATTATAAACTAGTTTCATTAATAGTTGAGTTTAAACTAGATTATCTAGTGACCGTGGCAACCTAGTTGTCAAGGTCGGACTCGTTTCTGCCGTGTCAATAATTCGATTCTGGCTTCGCTGAAGGCCCACCTCGTGCGTGTGTGTAGTGAAGGCCGATGTACATTAAATATGTCTAAGCTCAATATCTTGACAGATAATTTTTACTAAAAGTACTACTTATGGGTCTAAAACATTTTTATTTTAACAGTATTTTCTATGTTGTTACTGTAATTCATGATCAATTAGATTAAGTCATTTTTTATCATCACTCTATTTCAGTTCTTTGTAATTTGGAATTATAAGCACTTTCAATTAAAGGCATTTGATCAGAGAGCAAGGTGTTTAACTAAAAACACCAAAAAACTCCAAAACGTCATTTATGTATCATAAAATAGTCTCTTGTATCGAAAAATTTAAGACTAACTGCAAAGAACATAAATAAGTTAAGAATAAATGAAACATTTATTTCTTACCAAATCAAAAAAAAATAAATCAAAATATAATTACAAGGAATATTTCGATCTTTTATTTTACTTAAGATAATGTTTAAAGTTTTCTTGAGATCCTTTTTTATTCTCCGCTTACTTATTTTTAATTCATATCGCTTTATTTATTTTTTTACTTACTTAGCCAAAATTTAAAGTGGTTGGTTGTTTTCTGTGTATTTTTAAATTCTACTCTGTAGTTATAACGCTAATCCTTTTTTAAACTATTGCCGTACTTGTTGTTTGATTACTAGATAATAAAGCATTTGCATCGCATATAAATTTTTCTTAATATAAAGTTGAAAACTTGTTTTCTATACTTTAAAAGTATAACTAGAAATAAAATCCAACTACAAGATTTTCAGACACCAATTATTGTAATTTGTTAACATCGTAGATGTAATTGTAAAAACTTTAACTATACAAAAAAAAGGTGAAACTGAAGATTACGATTGTTAAATAAAGAAAATACATAATAGAATAATAAAAAAAAAAGTTTATATAATTGCATTGTAATTATAAGACAAAATTTTATTTATTTACTAACTCAGACGTTTCTATTCGGAGTTATGCTTCCAAGGAAGAATCTATTGAATCAAATTCAAAGGGGAAAAAACTACGCTGGAAGATTATATACCATTAAAACTTCCGTTTAGTATAAGTTCGGTTTCAAGGAAACACACCCAACTCTTATTTTTTTTACACGTATTTTTTTTTAAACTTTATTTTGAAGCAAAAGGTTTTCGAATTTAACGATTTTTTTTACAGGAATTTTTGGTTCTAGCACTAGTCTCCCTCTAAAAAAAAAAAATTGGGGATATTTGCTCTTTGGATGAGGATGGTTTGATCGAATTTATGACAGTTAATAATAATAAAGAAGTTGATAATGACGAAGTCGGAGGTGAAGATCAGCTATCAACAGCTAAATTAATTCCCGAGGGCTTGAAATTTGATACAAGTGTAAAATAACATTTTCTTATTCATGATCCTGACTGACCGCATTTATTAAAATTTCAACGTGTTCTTAAGTTTTGTGTAGCAGGATATCAAGAATAATATAAGCAACTTGGGAGAAAAAAACAGCCGCTAATAACAACTTAAGGTATCCAACTAGGTTCGGAGATCAATTTTTCAAAATATATTTATCGTTTTAAAGAACATAAATAGGCACAAAAAGTCATAATTATTAAATAAATAACATGTATCACCCTTTGTTTTTGAAAAAAAAAATATTTTTATGAAATTTTAGCAAAAGTTTTAAAGTTAAGAAAAACACCATAAATAAAAATGAATTGCACTTAATGCAATTTTAGTTAAATTGATATACTGCTTGATCCCTCTGACGTGTCACAAACAGCTGAATAAAAAATATTTTAAGAATTAAATATTTCATTAGCATTTACATTTGATGTTAATGATTTTTCATCAAAATTACTGCATGTTCTAAGATAAAAATGGTTGTAAAATGATATTAAATGTACGTGCCTTAAAACCTACGGTTAGTTACAATCTGTAGGGTCCATAACATATATGTTATAAATTTCATTGAATTTGAATGGATTATTTTGGAGATATCACGTTTTTCGTGTTCTAATTATCGTAAAAATTTCATTCTTAAAAAAAAAAATTTAAAAATATTTTTATAACTTAGATAAAGTAAATTCTATAAAAATAACTTAAAAATACTCTAGTTTTACTTATCAGTCCTTTTCTCTCAATAATAATATTTATTTCTTTCCTAATGGCTCAAACAACACCAAACCATCAAACAACTAAAAAAACCCTTTTCAACCTAGTCGGATGTAACCTAGTCTAAAATGTAAGAAATTTGTTACTGATTTTAAGTTATCCCAGATTCTAACAGGACATGGTAATTTTAAGAGCTATTTATTTAGGTTTAACTTAATTGGTTATGATATTTGTTCTTGTGGTCTGGACGCTGAAACCGCGGAACATGTCTTGTTGTATAGTAATCTATATTGTTGTAAAAGAGAAAATTTTAAAAAGGAGTTAAAATGCTTAGGTATTTCCTGGTCACCCATTTTGTCTTTGTTAGTCAATTGTTCTGAAAGCCTTAATGTCTTGAGAAAATTAGTTTACAGTATAGATTTTTAAAATTTTACAGATACCTTCCTTTTTTTATATTTGTGTATTTCCTCCTTTCCCTTATTTTAGTTTTGGCTCTTTATGTTTTTTTCCCTTTTTGTGTTTTTCCCCCTTTATTATGTTTTTTTTCTTAATTATGTTTTTTTTTCTGTCATTATTATTGTTTTGTAATGTTGTTACCACTTACGTCTGTAAGCCTCATGTTATGCAATGTGGAGCATGAGAAGTTTTGCAAATAAATTTATTTAAAAAACCTATTCGGATACCTTAATAAAAAAATACTAAGGCCATTAATAACGAATTAAATTCTTCATTTGAATCAAAACTTAGGTTGTGTTAGATACATCTGACACATTTATTGATAATCCAGTCCTTAATAAACATGCACGCTTGTTAGAACGCACAGATTTTTAGATGTTAGTTAAAATTTTATTCCTGATATCTCACAATTTTAATTTTTATATGCTGCTAGATGAACCCGACAGACGTTATCCCACCCGTTTATATTACTAGATCTTGTAAATGAATAAATTCAGTTTTATAGTAGTATTTTCAATAATTAATTGAATCTTTACTTTATATAACTAAAAATAACTTTAAAAACACACATCTAGCGTAAAGTAAGTATATAAACAACAATTTTTGGTCTTATGACTAGGTGTAAAGATTTACAAGGTTTTTGGATTTTCTAATCTGGAGCAAGTAAAATATAGTTGGCCATTCGAAAAACATGGATTCGTTAAATTTAATCCAGGTACGCGCAGCGACTGCCCTTAGGAAATCTACTCGTGTTGTTGTTTCTTATCCCAGATGATGTAGCTCAACTACACCATCTCCATGAAACCAAAAATCTCTAAAAAATCCCAAAATAAGATAGGATTTCCTAAAACCTCGTCATATAAAAAAACTCAAGCAATTCAGAATATGACTGGGAGAGGCTTGATCAGCCTCGCACCTGGGACATTCTGGGCAATCTTTCCGGCCCTGTTGAAAAGTCAGATTTGATGTGGCCACTAAAACAGCGAGACAGAGCCGTCTGCTGATACCTAGGAATATTAAGTTAGTGACACCAACGAGGTTTTTTTACAAAATACCAAGGGTGAGCAGGGGGTATTCTCCAAATTGCATTCAATTCTAACCTTTTAATAGAGGAGATTGCAGCAAAAGTTATACAAGTGTCACCCATCAAAGTGTCAGCAGTGGCAGACTTTTCCAAACTATCGGCTATCTCGTTACGATTCAATCCAATATGGGAGGGGACCCATTGAAAATATATACAGTGTCTAGAAGAAAGTCGAACGAGAACATCCAGAATATTTCGTCTTGCCAAAATTAGTATTGAGCTTACTTGACGATAACTAACATTGGGCACACTGTTAGATTTCTGCTACTTCAGGAGCTTTTGGAACATCGAAGCTTCTTTCATGCTCATTTGATGGAGTTTTATCTGCTTGGATAATGGCTTTCAAGTCGTCTAATTTCGCATCCTATGAAGTGGATTTAAAATCCCTTACCAAATGATCGTAATTCAGCAATAATTTTTCGATCTGTTGCTATACTGAACGTGCATCGTGATGTTATTATATAGGTGTTAAATTTATTATTCGTAATTATTGAAATTACTCACTATTGTAAATAGAGATTTCGATTATATATATAATAAACCGAAGCTTAGTATGATGAGGTATGATCAGCATTGGATTCCTTTGATTCTTCCACACTTTATTTATGATACTTAGGTTATACTTCTAAGCTCACTTTTAAGATTTATTTTGAAAAAATCGTTGAAAAATAGCTTGAATTTACTCTTATGAATGTAGCAAATACATTCTTCGTGTTCAGATATATCAGGATACCAATTTTTGTAGGGATTGGTTTAACCGCTATAGAAATCGGTATGCCGCAGCACCTCCTGGTGGGGAGCTACAACAAAGTGAATAATGAAAACAACGATTTCTCTAGGAAAAAATACATATATATGCCAGATTTTAAGGTGATTGGTTGAATGGTGCAAAAGTTGATATGCTGTAGCGCCACCTGGTGGAGAGCTTCAACAAAGAGTATAGAACCAAAACTCTTTCCACAAAAATTACATATAAATGCAAATTTTCATAGTGATCGATTGAACGGTGTTGGAGTGAAGCGAGGCCATATATACAAACCTCCATATATATATACACTAAATTATTTCTGTTCAATAATTTAAATTTTTTTGGAATAAAAATTAATCGTTTGTGTTTTTTGTAAATGTATAACATAGATTTATTAAAATTTTATTCACGTTTTTTTGGGAAAATATTTAGAGATTTTTCATTTGATATGATTTACAAAGTTGTGGAACACATCCCCAAATTTACGATATGTCGCATGGATTTTTTTACACAATTTTTTGTGCACGCTTTTTTAGGAGCGTATCTACCGTGCAAAAAAGAGTTGGGATATGAATTATTTTAGTAATAATAAAATACTGAACTTTTATAGCACCTACTAAATATTTTTATTAATATTTAACAGAATATACATTTATATAAATTTTATAAAATCCATAGATTTTTTAAAATTTTTTCACACTTTAATAGTAATGCCATACACGGGATAAACTGAAAAAAAATATTAAAAAACATGATACGTTTTACATAAACTTCGTACTGCAACGATTATAAGCAATTATGTGTAAGATGTATTTAATATTTGAAGTAAGTTTTTTGGAACGCAAATATTATAATTCAGATCTATAATTATGTGTGTGTATCAAACAGAGCAACCAAACTAGGTCCTATTTTAAAACGCACCTCTTCAATGTAATGCACTTTCTGAGAACATGGGGTTGCAATACAATATACAGTCAACTCTCGTGAATTCAAACATTCGATAATACGAACATCTCTCTAATTCGATGCATATGCTCAGCCCTTAGAAAAACTCTTGATATTTAAAACTAAAACAATACATTTTGGTACACTCAATATTTCGAAGAAAATTCTGTGGCAGGCTAGACTAAAACACTCGATAATTCAAAGTTATCTCATATAACACTCGGGAATTTGAATATTCACTATCATGTAAAGTCCTGTATCAAACAGGTTGGAGATTACACGTTTTGTGTTGTATTGCCTCTGATTGTCTCCCCTGTAACAAATATCCTATGATGATCATCTGCCTGATATCCCTTCTTTGTGTTTTCCGGTTTCTAAGGCAAAAAGACACTTTTATAGCTTTCCTTCTTTAAGTGGACCATAGACCGGCATCACCTGTTTCCAGCCGTCCATATCTTTCATTTAACAAGGTGCTTTGCTACACATATGTTCTGAAAGGATAATCCCCTATTATAAAGAAGAGATGAGAAGGACTGAGTATTTTGTGTCGGAGTGACATGATGATTTATGACTCATCTGTGTGACTTATAGCATGTGGCTCCAAATTGGGCATGAGCCGGACTGGAAAACACCTTGTAGAACTAATGGTGTTGGGGGCAGTTTCTGGGGGAACCGAATGCTAAACCTATTTTTTTTACAATGAGGAATGGAAGAAATTTGGATGAGGTGTGAAAGGGTCCTGTTCGAGATGTTAAGAAAGACAATTTTCTCCTACTCTCTTGATAATTGGATGTTTTTCATTGGTTCCTCCAATTTCGATTTACCGAGAGTCGACTGTACATGTAAGAGATTAACTTAACATTTCCACTTTTAATTAAAAGCTTCCTATAAAAGTTTTTATTTTTTAATAATTCCTCATTTTACTCTTTGTCTTTCTGCGTTTTTATCTAATTAAAAACACAATATGAAACTATTTTTTGTGTTTATTAAAATCCTTTTTTTCTTTACAAATTATTTTTTCCGCTTCCATGACATCCCGAAAAAAATATTTTGTATTAGAACTTTTTTAAAACAGAATTCAGCTGAAAGAAAATTGAATCTTATTTTTGAAAACACAAATAATAAAAGAAAAACGTAATTCAGAAAATTAACGATTAGAAACTCAGCTTCTGCTTTACTTCATTATGGACTAAGTAAAAATATTTAAGTGACATAGGTACGTCATTAGTACTGATTGTCCTGCCACTCATCCTTAAATTCATTAAATATCTCAGCAGTCTTAATTTCGTTGAGTGAACATAAAAGAAGTTTTTCTTTTGAAGAACTTGAAGAATCTGTCTGACAAATTAAAAGGGAATTAACGATTATTGCAAAGGGAAGACAAAAAAATTCAACTTTGCTAGTGTGTGTGCATGTGTGTATAAAGAAAAATATATTTAGGATTTGTTTATTGATTGTGGATTTGAATGTGTGTGTGTGGCTTAAAATTAACATTTTCAAAACATCTTGTAAAATTTGATGAAATTCTTTTACATAATAAAGGCGTTTGAGTAGAAGTTCGATTGAATAGAGTTTAATGTGTGTTTTTAACAACATCCCCTTACATGTAATATGCCGACATAAAATTGAAACAAAATATTTCAATTTACACTTATAAACATCGTTGTGTATTCTTATTTTTTATTCATTTAATGTAATTAAGTATATTCAAGTTAATCCATTATGTGCCACTGGCTTATATATCCGTCTCGTTCAACCGGTGCAACACGTGCTCTGTGTATATTCGTCTCGTTCAACCCGGTGCAACATGTGCTTCGGATGTATATGTCCGTCTTCACGAAATATAATTCTTTCCCTTTCACCGCTATTACTAAAACTATTCGAAAGGCTTTGGATTGCAACAAAGTGACCGTGACAGTGTTTGCAAAGGCTTAACTTAATTCAGAGAAAAATTTACTTATTTATAATTCTGAAAGTAAAGTTTATTCTGAAAGTAAAAAGTCAGTTTGGCCAGCCATTTTTTTACAATTTAAAAAAAAAATTAAGAACTTTTGAATTTTTTAAAAAATTTTACAAAATGCTCAATTTTTAAAATAAGTAATAAATGAAATAAATATAGTCAAATATAATAAATATAGTCATTTTAAGGTACATTTGTTTCTTAGATTATTAGAAACAAAAGCTAGCCTTGTTGATTTTTAATAAATATTTTTGGAGCTAAACCTGGAAAAAATGCGAATTTTTAAAAATATCTTTAGCATTTTTTTAGAAAAAATAAATAGAGATCTTAGATCTAAATCTCTACTAACATTTGTAGAACAAATATTGGTAGTATACACAAAAAATTTCAAGACTATATATTTAACAGAAAAAAAAAGCCATAGGGATTTGAAAACACTTTTACCTTCAAAATTCAAAGTCTGAGAAAAACACATTTACAGTTTGTAAAGTCATAGAGTAAAATTTATTAATACCTTTAAAGCTCTAATTTTCAATATGTTATTTTCCAGCTGAAGTTCTACATTGAAACACTACTTTAATAAAATATGACTGAAAATATATTTTTAGAGCAAAATATATTTTGGCATAATATTGATCACATTTGCCACAGCAATATGTTATTCAGACTAATCTTAACCTAATGTTTTCACAAACGTTTTGAAATATAAATCATTTATATACAAAATAATAATGATACTAACTTAAGCTATAAAAATCTACATGTTTGTTCAAGTATTTTTTTTCAGTCTTTTTTTTTTAAATCGGGAAAGTTAAACAAGTTTGAGACTTTGTTGCGCGACTTTAAAATACTGCTGTAAAGTATTACGATATGTTTACTGTAATGTAGTTTGATACATCATGGAAATATTCAGTTTTACTTTCAATACTTGTATTCAGAATACTTGAATTTGGAAGTATAACCATAGTATCGGCTAAGGACGGCTTTTAGGTACATCATTTTCAGTCGTATTCCATCTCTTCCAAATAATGTTTTTATACCAACCTGTAATCGTTTTGGCCTTGGCATTTTCTCAACAGGAAAAAATAGTAAAAAATCTACAAAATTTTAAAACTATTTATAAAAATAAAGATTGACCTAGAAATAAATTTTAAATAAGTAACTATGAGAACTCAAAATACATGCAAGTAAAAATTATTTTATGAAAAAAAATTGAATTTAATAACTATTTTAATAAAAAAAACGTTGAATGTGCTCAAAATATTTTTGATTAATTCAGTTTAATTGTGGCAGCAGTAGCAAAGGGGTCAAGGTATCGGATCATGCTTGACCTGTCAAGAGTTCGATCCCAGTACCACTGAAGACTCGCTGTGTAGGGGCGCGAGGCACGATAAATCTGTTAAGCGCCCACACGTCCTCCCGTTGGTGTGGAGTGGTATTTAGGACAAGGGTGGTACTAGCTCAGGTGTCGTCTTCGTCACTTGACCATGATTCAAAATTACGAGGTCCGTCGTCAAAAACCCTCGTGTAGCAGAAAAGTGAGACGTTAACATTCAATCAATCAATAATTCAGTTTAATAATGTGAAACGCTTTAAAAGGAAACCAAAGCCTAAACCTTTGCTCAAAAATTCTCAAATACGTTAAACACTAATTGCTTTTTAGACCAGAAATTTGGTGGCAAGCTTCCCAAAAATATAAACCATAGAAAAATATAAAGAAATGGAAACTTTTGTTTTTTTTTACGGCAATGTCTTACTTTAGATATCTATAATAATAAATACAATACTTACCATGCAAGGTTGGTCCTCTGCAATACTCAACTTCCTAAATAAAACGTCGGATCTTCTCTCTTAAGCCTCCGTAATTTCAACTTGTATTTCTCCAATACCGTATGTGACAACAATTATCAATCTCTCCCTAACTTTTCTCTTCACTTTAAGTAGCAACCCTCATTAAGATAAATTATGGTTTCTTTACAGAAAGGGATTTTATAATCATATAACGTTATAAAGATATTTTCTTAATAAGATCAGCAATAATCGCAAATAGAAACGGTTACAAAATCATAACGTTCTTTAGATGGCTACCTAAGTATCAAATTGATAAAAAAAGATATTCGTATGTAATACTAAAAATATAATTTTATAACAAAATATAAATACCAAAATATATAATTTGAAAGAAAATATACTTCTGTTTGAATGTTTCAATAGCTACCGTAAAATCCAGTGTATGAAGCGCACCTATACTTTTAAGCTCCTTTTTTAATTTTTAGGTATCTTCACCATACAACGTGCAGGGTGTATGTTTTTATACGAAGAAATCTGAAATGTTAGTATACAATGTTCTTATATTTTGAAGTCACTTATTCAGGCATTAACCCAGGCTTTTGAAAAAATAGTTTACTTCTGAAATTATAACTATTTTAGTTCATAAGACATGCCATTTCTTTTAAGTAAACAATGTTTTGATATGTGTAGAAGGAATTTTTTATGCTAATTTATTTTATTTTTTAAGCTATCGTTTTTTTCCCCACATATAACGCGCGCCCCATTATATGACGGATATTTTCTGGTATATATATATCCTCTATTTATTTTATTATATACACAATCGATACTGGCTTTAGTCTCTATTTTTGTTTTTAAATTGAATATATGTTGCAACTTGAAATTTCTAGAAACGTGCAGGTATATTCTAATAATATATGAATGGATAATGCATTTTATTATAGCATCATGAAAATCTGGCTTGAATACACAACAATCTGAGAAAATTGTTGTCATGTACTTTCTTCAAAATGCAAAATAATTAACTTTAGTTATATATGAAAAAAATTTAATTCAAGTTATACTCAATCAATTCTAGATAATAAGTATAACAAAGTTTGTGAGTTAATACGTTTATAATCCTTAACAAGAATGCTTTCTCAATTTCTCATATACATAGTAGTTTACTTTAAATTATTTGCGTTAAAAAATATGACTTGTTTTACTTTTTCAGTAAAATGTTTTGGATCCTTGTAACGTTTCTGAAAACATATAGTAAAATATATTTGCTTCTCAAGAAAACCACTTTAGTTAATTGCAAACTTATTTGGAATCTTGAAATGTTTCTGAAATGTTTGACACCACCGTACCCAATTATTTTGTCAACGTGAAGGCACGCCTGCTCATAAGGCATCGTCGAAAAATTTGGGAATTAATTGATTGGTATGGTGGCACCGATAACTGGCCTAATCGTTCGCCTGACCTGACTTCACTGGATTTTTTTCCTGTGGCGTGGTTGGTTTGTCACTGGCTTTATCACCTAAGGTTGCGAATTCGACCCCGGCCCAAGTCGGTGGATTTTCTGATGCATAAAATCGACAGCGGCCATGTCGTTATGATTATATGGCATGTGAAAATCCTTAGAGTGTTTGTTTGACTGGATGCTCTCGGCAAAATTAAATCCTAGTACAAAGTTCGCATCGCCAAGAGCTCAGGTGCCTCCCTCTGTGGAGAAACTGGGTGTCAAAATTGCTTGCTGTAATTGGAAACGCCTATATGGTGTAGCGCTAAAAAGTGGTACCAGCTCCTGAGGATGTACTAGGTCTGCAAAAGGTTTATTACCAATACGCAGCCCCATTGGAAAAAAAACCCCTTTTTACAACAGGACTGTTCATGATATTGCGTGATCAAATTGTCGAGTTTTATAAGATCACTTCGAATTACCACGTGTTTTAGTCTGGCTTGTCACAGATTTTACTTCGAAATATTGAGTGTACCTAAACGTATTGTTTTAGTCTAGGGACTCAGCATATACTTCGAATTATCGAGAGGCTTCGTGTTATCGAAGGTTTGAATTATCGAGAGTTGACTGTATTTTTAAACAAAAATTGGTAAAGAGAAAGAGAGAAAGATTTTAATTTTAACTTAATTACCTACTTTTCCAAGCCAAAAAATTGCCCCTCCCACCAAAAAAGAATATAAATGTAATAAAATAGACATCCTGCATAAAACTTTTAAAAAATTGATAAATAGAAATAAAAAAATTTGAAAAAACACTTGACGCTCAACTTTTTTTTGCAAAAAATGTAAAAGACAGGTTCCCAAAAAATATCAGGTGTTCCGCAGTTTTATGGGGGTAGGGAAGTGCTGTAATTGTGGTCCAGCTCCTTTAGAACAATTTGATGTTCAGAAAACTGAGCTCAATTAAAAATTAATTTAAGAGACTCGATAAAAATTAGTTTAGATAGTATCTCGCAAGAAAAGGAAAAATAAATTTGAATTTAAATGAAACTCTATTCAATAAATTAATTCTGTCGTTCTATCAATTAAGTTAATTTTATTTTAATACAACTGGACTTAGAATTACTTAAGAAAGAAGTGCAGTACACCTCAACTTTTTACCAGCTTAAAGTTTTGGTTACGATTTGAAAGTAAAATTCAGAAATACACAAATGGGTAGAGATTTAGTGGATTTATTGCGATGAAATTATTCGAATCGCTTGTCGATTTAAAAATCTCCGTCAAGTGTGTAAATTTTATGAATTTATTGATATCTTTTGTATCTTTATGCTTTTTAAATCAATTATTCAATGTGGAATGTATTGTAAAACTTACTATTAAGATTCATTTCTAAATAAATTATTGCATCTAAATTTTTT
>BMAO01000155.1:0-71050 GCA_019973975.1 Trichonephila clavata | reverse complement strand
ATATTACCTATGAACTGATTAAATTTTGTAAGTTATATGAGTATTAAATTCTAGTTTATAATGCAAAAATATATCACTAATATTATTTTAACTAAAAAAATATTAATCATATATTCATTTATTTTTAAATATTTTTGTTGCATTCTCTTTTTGGTGCGTAATTATGCTTGATTAGACTAAATTCTTTAGCGTTATTTTTCTCGCATATTATCCGAATAGGGGTTTCTTTAAAAAAATGTCCCTTAAATAATATCTCATGAAATTTTCATATTTTATAAGATTAAAAATATTGTTTATTGAAAAGAAGGTTTTATTATTAGTTCAAAATATAGCTGTTTTTAGCGTGACTGTTTCACGAGATAAAACTTATTAAAAATTATATAATTTTTGCTTTTTTTGCATTTTTAAACATTCTACGGTCTTTAGAGTCATTTTGAATCCTTATTTGACAAGCCTTTAAAACGTATCTATGCAGAATATTATAACAAATATTTATATATTTATAAGACGTTAAGTGTATGAATTTATTGACTTCAGAATAAAAAAAATGGAAGACAAGAAATATTATGGTTGATTCTCTTATATTGTCACATCTTCTGTTAATATTTTGATAATTTAAAAATACTTTGGAAGCTACAAGATTCGAAATATTTTGATGATTTATGTAATAAATTTAATAAAAATATAGATTTATTGAAGGTAAAAATAGACACTTTAGCGTTTTTTTTAAATTAAGTAAGGCTAATAAGTTTATATTTTCTACAAAACGTTTAAAAAATATTTATACTTTTTCAGTTACTAAAACTTTTTTACCATTATTTTATACGCATTAAATGTCTTCATAAGATTACAGATTAAGTAATTTCTCCATAAAATTTATCTGCTCAAATGTAAATACAGGATAAGATATTGACGAATGGGTTTTGAATTGAATTGTTAATAGAAAATTTAGAAATTTGAGCAATTTTTTCTAGCAATCTAATTTTTATATTAATTTTATTGAAGAAATTTTATGTTATTAATGATCGATAACTTCTTATCAAGTTTCTCGATTGTAATTTATCTTCTTACGAATTTGGTCATTTCACCCATGTTTTGCTTAAATATGTAATTGATTATAATTATTTATAAATAGATAATCCGCAAATTTACCCAATGTAACATATACCCCCTACCCCCCCCCATAATTTCCAAACACACACAACCTCCTTACTCTTGGAATATCACAATTCTTAAGAACAGGAAGATTCTGTTCACCAGAGTAACAGAATCTTCCTGTTCCTAAAAGCTCTAGGTTCAAGCCTCATATAAAGGATTTGTATGCATAAATTCAGCCATAATAAATCACAAGCGCGCATGCTATTAAAATGAACTTATTAATCCCTTTCCGGCTTTTCCCGAGCTGGGCTCGGGCAAGCAAAATGTACCATCCTGGTTCTTCCCGAGGGTAGCTCGGTCTCTGAAAATTTAAAATGTGCAATCGGTCTGTCCAAATTATTTCACATGTGCTTTTTATGATTTCGAATAATTAAAAAGTACCAGGCGGTGGAATTTTCTTCAAAAAAGAGGACGTCTTCTGCTGAGCACAACCCTTCCCGCTTGTATGAAAGACACTTTGTTGACTACATTCCTTCAATAGAAAGAAAACTAATCCAACATGACAGTGTATTATTTGATACTCAAAGAGAGACTAAAGGAAAGAAGATTAGAAGAGAAACAAGATTTTATACTCTAGAATGCGATCTGGACTATGTGCAGGATTATCTTTCGAATTTATCATACATGATCGAATTCTTTGAATTCTAATGGGCTACAGATTGGTGTTTTACCATTGCAGATCTAGTGCATTCTCCGGGAGCTGGTATCTCTTTTTATTGTGGCATCCTATAGGCGGATACCATGCACCGCAGGAATTCTGATGCACAGTTTCCTCCCTAGACGAGGCACCTGAGCTCTCACGAGGCGAACCAGTACTAGGATTTAATTTTGCCCAGAGCACCTAAGCCAAACAGTCACTCTAGGGATCTTTTACATGCCATATAATCACACGACATGGCCACTGTCAATTTTTTCCATCATGAAAATCCACCGACTTGAGCCAGAGTCGAACCCACAACGCAATTTTTTGATTAACAATTTCATAATCATTTATGTAAATTCTAAAGATGTAAATAAAATAGGTAGCTCAAAATAAAAGCTAGGTATTCGATTTATAGTTAGTATGAATTGACTACCAAAGTCTAACGATTCCTGTCATACAGAAGCCAATTTTACAGGTAAATTACTCATTTATTGCATAGATTTTTTACATTAATTTTTAGAAAATTTTGTAGCGAATGATGCTATTTTGTTTTAAAATATATGTATGTTGAAAATAAGCATAAAAGAATGACAAATTTTAATCTATAATCCAGAAAAAAAATGAGCCTACAATAAATACTAGTGCGTTTGTGAGTGATTATAAAATAATAATAATATTCGGAGTCCTAGAATTGTCTTTTTCCTGGATTTATTGGTAACAATAACTTTCAACAATAAACTTAACAATCTTTAACAAATTAAATCAAGTTACACTGATTAGACTGAAATAATAAAGAGAATAATTCTAATATTCGAGATAAAAATCCTAGTAAACAACGGTACAAGCATTGGGAATACGACCGAAGACCATAGAATTACGTGGTAGTATACACAATCAGAACATACCATTTAGTATAATGCTTGAAGTCCCAAGTTTCAAGATTTCCAAACTGATGGACCAGAATGTTTCAATCTGTTTCCAGATAGATTTTTTTTTTGATGAAAATTAGAATCAACAAAAATTAACTCCGCATTACTCTCTGACTAAAACCAATACACTGTTACCATCACTTTAACTATAATTCACTTCACTTTATATAACCCATTCTTATTAATATATCAGCCATCTTCTGTAAGAAAGTGGCAGTTAAATTTTTAGTAACATTTAAAATACAATTTCAAGAGAAAAATCTCGTTAGATAGCCCATTACAATATATCATTTACTAATATCATCAAATACTTTCAATATATCATCATATTCTTTTTTATAAATTACCATGGAAAACATTTTTAAATTTTGGAGATATTTCCAGAAAATCCTCTAATTACTTTCAATATTTATTACAAGAGTCTTAAAATACCTTATAAGATTATAAGCGAAATGTATTTCGATTTAATTCCGAAATTGACGTCAAAAGTTGAAATAAACTATTGTACAATGAAACGGGAATTGAATAATTTTTTTAAAAATAAGGTCACTATAAATTGAAAGTTAGTAAATATTACATCTGAAAGTTTAACATTGATTATATATATATATATACGAAACTCTGTAAGACTCTTTCAATGTCTATAAAATAAAACTTTTCTTTTTTTAAAAATGACATATGATATATTTCTTATGTTTATCAGAACCTGTGTCATGGAAAACCTAAACTAAGTACTTAGACCATTCATTATCTTGCAGTAAAAAACTCGTTTGCTCAAAAAGAATCTGCAAACAACAAACTAGACTTCGACTAGTAATGCGTCCCTTGCCTCTCTTTATCTTCTTCCCCATCACCAGTGATAAAAAATACCAGTAACGATCTTGGATGTCTCCCTGAGAGAGATAAGGGTAAATGCTAATAAAGATGGTCAAAGTCATCGATATCAGTCCAAAAATTCTGTATAATCTCTCCTCAAATTAATGAAGACCACCATGTCCGACTAAGATTGTTAAATAACTATTTTTCACGATCCGCGAGTACTTTAGTTTAAGGTATCCGACTACATTCGGAACCAGGGTTTTAAAAAACCGTATGAGTAATTTTTTTATATTCAGTACCATCTAATTAGTATAAACGTATAAAATTGTTTTAAGAATAATTTTTTCAAGAAAATTATTGAAATGCATTTTTTTGTGTGTGCAAAAAATGAAGAAAGAATGAACTATTTTCAAAACATTCTCCTTTTATGAAAAATGCTTCTATAATAATAATACTTTGCTTCTACATTGATAAGATTTCTCCACAGAGCCTGAACTAGGTTTTTGAAATACTTTATTTAGAAGTTTATTTATTCATATTTCGAGAGAAATTTTAACAAAAAAGAATTCCCTGTTGAGGCTCTGTCTCATCTATATACGAGGGTCACTCTGAAATTTTTGAGATACTCTGGGTTTTTAAAGTTATATTCACAAAATTTTAGGAGTTTTCTAAGTAATCTCCTCCAGCATCAATGCACTTTTGTAGACCAAATTTCCGCAAATTTAATGCCTCAAACCATTAATTTTTTGGAATTGATGTGTAAAAAATGCATTTTTACCACATCAATCTCTTTTTAACACGCTTTTATAAGTTTCCACTTGCCTGTAACGGAATCTTAGAACTCGATTTTTACCCACTTTAAAAGATCGGATTAATTCGAAATTTTGCACACTTGTCAAGGACCGATGACAATACAATAATTTCATAATTTTTGTTGCATTGTCCTAATGAGGATCGTCAGGAATAACGATAATCAGATTTGGCGACAGTTCCATATACCACTTCCAGATTTGGCAACTTTATTGCATGAACAATTTTCAAATTTGGCGACAAATATAAGTTTCGCATATATCCATATTTTCCAGATTTAGCGACTAAAAGAATAAGTGTAACCCTAAAGCGAAGTGTTTTTAAATCTAAAGCTAATTATATGCAAGTGTAAAATACACTTGCGGTTGATAAAATAAACAAAAAAAAAGTATTCTTTTGTTAGAAAGTGGAGGCTGGGTGGTGTTAGCAATTTCTAACCATAATATAACATTTTCTGAAAATGAAAATAAAAAAAAGGCTCGTGCATGTGAAGAAAAAATAATTTATCTTTCTAACTGCTAAATATTTTTTCATTTTTGTAAAGCAATACGTTTAGAAATGATGATACGAATTAACATTATTGCAAATACTTTTAAAAGGGGATAATAGTGCGATTGACACTTAATATTATCATGCATTTATTAACTCGCTTCTTTTGAATTCTTTCTGGGTAGAATTTTTGTAATTGATTAAACTGTGTGGCTTCCTCGATGAGTTACTAGATTTGAAATTTGGACCATAACCTCAGAAGTAGATGACAATGTATAAAAATATGAAAAAAGAAGAAAAATACGAAAAGAGGAATTTTATTACTTTTAGTCTGTTTGAAAACATAGTACATTAAAATTTTTTTCAATCTCGAACTTTTTTCCTTCTTCTGCCACGTAATTCTGGCTCCAAATATCAAACTCAAAGAATAAATTCAGACAATGAATAAATGATAATTTAAAAAACTAAAAAACATGATTTTATTGTAGATCGAACTAAAAAATGAAAAATAAATTATAGTTTTAAAAATAACTTAAGAACACGCTTTTATACTGATTCGAACTAAAAAGTAAAAAATAATTCTTAATATAAGAATAAAATAATGAACGAGAAAATTAATGTCATTGGGGTAAAAGCGTGGGGTGCTTTGTACTACATTTTTACACTAATTCAGCATTTCGGAATAGAAGTTAGAAACTATAACAATTGATATATTTATAGAACACCCCACGCTTTTACCCCCAATGACATTCATTTTCTCGTTCATCATTTTATTCTTATATTAAGAATTATTTTTTTCCTTTTTAAGTTCGAATCAATATAAAAGCGTGTTCTCTTTAGTTTTTTTAAAACTATAATTTATTCTGAATGAAAACGGCGTCCACATAAGTTCTTTAATTTATTTTTGTTTAATAAACTCAGTTGTTAATCTGGCTGCGTGGGAAGATGCATTGTTATGGTGTGGAATTATTCCCCTAAAATTCCCTTCTTGGAGAATTTCTGGACGACATTTAGGGGTATACCATTTGCTGTTACTGTGTTCTGTCTTTCAACTTGATGGCTTGACCAATCCCATACTTCTGAAAAAATACAGCATACCTTTCTTTTTTCATTGCTCATTGACTTTTCACCATTGTTGTCTGGGATCCATTCAAAGACCCATCTTTGCTTCTTGACGTGTTGGAATATCAAAAAACATTATATACTTTTCCTCACCCATTTCAATTTTAGAAATGATGCGGTGGCCACCATCATTTAGCAATTTAAGGGTCATTTTTACTGATTCTGACATACTCCTTTATTTGGTGCTCATTTAGATTATCGGGTACTAACGGCAAACTACTTTTTTTACGTGTAATTTTCATGAACAATTTTGTATCTGGCAGCGGATCCAATGTTAAGCTCCTTCTGTTTCATTTGGTAGGTACAGCGATTATCATCCATTAACATTTTTGTATGCAGACACATTATCTGGGATTACTGCCCGACCGTGGCTTTTCTGTGTGTTCTTCATCCTGAAAAGAATTGTGTCACTGCAAAATTCTTAAAACAATATGAATACAGTAGCAAAGGATATTCATCACCAAATGCTAATTGCAGCCCGTTGAACGCATTCCCCTTGATTTAATCCAGCTTTAATATATCAGAAAATCATAGCACGATAATGTTATTGCGTCAATTCCATTTTCTCTTCTGTCTAAAATTTATTCTACGCTAAACAATTTGAAGTAAGACAGTAAAAGTCGTCGGCTGTTGTTAAAAATAATTTTGTTATTTTCAAATCAAACCGGTTAAGATTTTGTTTTGTACTTCCTTACGGCTCCGCGTATCATACACAAAATTTCAGGACTTACCTCATATAAAGCCAAAAATATTATTATTGATATAGAGCATTTTTCATAAAAGGAAAACGTTTTGAAAATATGTCATTCCTTATTCATTTTATGCAAAAAGATTGCATTTTAAATTAATTCTTTCTTAGTAATATTCTTAAAAACAATTCTATTTGGTTATTATAATTCAGATGACACTAAAAACTCAAGAAAATTATTAATTTGTGTGTACATTCTAATCATGGATCCGAACATAGTCGGAGACGCAAAGTGAATAGTTCTCAACTTTTTTGACGCGGCAACATTTAGCAATTTCAAAATTGGGCAGCACACTAACAATAAAATAAGTTAAAAGATGTTTATTAAGTAATTACAAACTTATTTTAAGAGTGCATTTAATGTGAAATTTTACGTTTGATGATTTTTTGATATTTTGTTTATATTTGGTCGTAAAAATGAATAACTCCACTCTCGTTTAATCATCTCCATTTAAAATCTCCATCTTTTTCTCATTTTTAATTTGTTAATGCTAAGTCCGAAATTACGCAAACAAAATGTAGAAAATTGTAACAATATTTTTAAGGCTTTTTTGGCTATTATGAGAAATTCGCTTCTAACTTAAATTCCAAATAAAATGATTCTTCCGAATGTTTTAAAATTAAATCTCGATTATATTGCGGAGAGAAATTAGTTTTTCCTTTTCATTCATATACAGATATATCCATTATCTCAATTTATTTTATATCCTTTTATCCTTAAAAGAAGATGAGATAAATGTATAATTATTAATTTATAAAAATTTGGCGGCAGATATAAAAGTACCCCGACACAATGGTTGAGAATCACTGGTTTAAGCATTATTTGGCAGTTAATAAAGTACATCTATTTAAAGAATATTTACAGAAAAAACTGAAAGCTGTGCGTTTTCTTTTCTTATGCTAATTGAACCGGTTGTAGCAGCGGTCCTTAAACTGTGATCCGTAGAACCCCTTGGGTCCGTTACGTTTTACTAGGGGTCCACGAATGTCTACCATTATCTACCCAAGGGTTGATAACCAGAGGCGGATTAAGGTAGTTGGAGGCCTCTGGCGGTAAAAGGTCTTAGGCCCGTGGGCTTAAGAGTCGAAAACCTAAAATAGTGAAAAGAGTCGCTTACTTTCAATTCTCAAATAAAATGTACTGGTATAATAAAACTCATCGCTAAAGAAAACTCTTAACTGTATACAAAAAATTTTAAAAACCTTACTTAAGAACTTACAGTTTTTCTATACAGTTTGATTTCTCTTTGGCAAATTCATCAATTCCATATTTATTTTGTCCAAAATATTTTATTCTGCATATGATATGGCCATGTTGTTCAATTTGTCTTTTCTCCCATAGTACTTCTTAAATTATTTTAACAAGTTCTAAAACTAAAAAATTATCATTCACCTGATGCATTCGATATCGGTATTGTTAAAAATATTTTCAAAAGTTTTTCTACATTAGGATTTCTCTTGCATTCGATAAATTTCTGCAGGGGTTCATTGTTTTTGTTTTTCTTCTCATTTCTTGTTCCAAGGTGCTGGTTGGTTTGTCGCTTGCCTTTTACTCATCAAGCTTGGGCCCCTGGTGCCGCCAGGTCCGTCACCGCCTCTGTTGGTAAGTATGCAAGCGGCAGAATTTTCAGTGGCACTCTGCACTACACTACAAATTTGAACAAATGAATGCTCAGAATCGTGTCAAATACAAAATCACGAGTTATACCCCTGATTTTGCTATATGAAAGTAGAGCAGGTACAGCACAGGTATGCATTAAAATTTTTATTTATCTTTTAATTTAAACTAATAAGAAGAGAAATATATTTTATGTTATCTATTTCTTATTTCAATATACACTATCTGGCCAAAAGTATCCGGACACCCAGTGGTATTGACTTACAGCGTTCTGAGCACATATTAATATGATGTTGGTCCCCTTTTGCATGGATGACAGCCTGCACACGTTTGGGAAGACTTTCCACCAATTTTTGATGGCGACCATAGGAATAGCCTTCCAGGCGTCCTTCACAGCTGAAGTGAGTGCTTGCAGTGAGAATGGTCGATTTGGCTGGCTACGTATTCTGCGCTCTAATTCGTCCCAAAGGTGTTCTATGGGATTTAGATCGGGCGCTCTGAGAAGTCAGTCCAGTTTTTGAACACCCATTTCGTCAAACCACGTTTGTGCAAGCCTCGATGTGGAATGGAGCAGTTATCATGCTGGAAGAGAAATTGGCCTTCTCCAAAATATTGCCATAGAGTTGGGAGTGCAAGCATTGTCCAGAAGATCCACATGCATCTCACGAGTTCATGTTTCTAATCACAGAAACTAACGGACCCAGCCAAACCACGAGAAACACTCCCACACCATTATGCTTCCACCACCAAAACTTAACAGTCGGCACAATGCAGTCACTAAAGAAACGTTCACCAGGCTCCACAAAACCCAGACGCATCCATCCGACTGCCAGACTGAAGCGAGATTCATCACTCCAAATTAACAGTTTTCACATGTCCACAGTCCAATGACGGTGAGCTCTACACCATTGCAATCGATGCTTCGCATTCTGTGGAGTGATGTTTGGCTTTTGAGCGGCTGCATGAGTATGGAATCCCAAGTCTTTGAACTCTCGTCGGACAGTCCTGATGCTAACACTAATTCCTGATGAACTTTGGAACTCTTGAAAAATTTCCACCAACGAGGACTTGGGATTTTGTTTCACTAATCTTTTCAGAGTAATGCGGCTGCGTTCACCAATTATTTTCGGCCTACCGGTTCGTTTTTCTGCCGTTTCACACAGCCTCGACTCCACTTCACAATTACATCACTCACAGTAGATTTAGGCTTCTGTAGAATGTCCGCAATTTCACGAACTTATTTCCCACAAAGGTGGCATTCCACTACACTGCCACGATCAAACTCACTAAGCTCTTTTGACTTACCCATTGCCTCACAAACGCATAAATACAATCTGATAAACCGCTACAAACACTTTTATAGCTTTCAATTACGTATCAAATTGCGTCACTCGCCGGAAACACTTTAAAGGATGTCCGGATACTTTTGGCCAGATAGTGTATATGTTTAAAAATGCATAATATAAGTACACTTTTAATTTTTTTTAAATTTTTGCTGAAGAAATAGTTCTATTTAATGCTGTTTATTTTTGTGATAAGAAATATGATGCAAAATTAATATACAATAAAACTAAATCTATATTACTGATCTCTATTCCGTGACTGCTTGTAATATCGCTGGAACTGAAAAAGTTGCTGGTCTAGGCCTTGTAAAACAAATGCATCTCCATCCTTGTCATTAAAAATTTTAATCAGCACAGTAATGCACATTATTTATGTATTTGAAATTAATATTTGTAATATTTTTAATAAGTTTTCTTACCAGGTGGTCTGAGAAGTCAGGTTGACACATAAAGGGAAGGCGCAGCTATCGAAAGTTTAAGAACGTTGGGTTTATAGTAAAAATGATTGTATGAAATTTGAGAGATTATTAACGTGACTTCTCGAATTTCTTGCAATGGACCTTGTAATTTAGAACCATGGTCAAGTGACGAGGACGACATTTGAGTTGACACATCACTCCGCTAACCTCTACACTAGGGGTCTGCAAACTATGGTACGCGGATCAATTCTCAGTGGCACTCTGCACACACAACAAATTAATGAGATTCAATTAAATCTCTCAGTCTTTCCTCTCTACGCCTCAAGCATAATTATTTCTTACTTTCAATTCTTTGTCACTAAAGAATTCTGCTGTATCTGCTTTCATGTAGTTTGTGTGATTTTGGAGGGGAAAAAACCTTTCTATTGAAATGTTATTATTCTTAGCTTTAGCCACTCTAATTCAAAAAGATTGAGCAAATATAGTTGTAAAATGAAGCCTCAGATGTGTGTCGTGAAAAAAATCTTCTGAATTATTGGAAGCAAAATTTGTGGAATTATGAAAAGATCTCGAAGATAACTATCGATAAACTGACAGGGCTAATTGAAATTTCTGTACGTCATTGCCGAAATGATTTAAATTGTTTGAAAAAATTTCCATACATACTCTACTTTCCGCTTTTAGTTCTACTTATACGAGGGAACAATTTTTTTTCCTCATATGGTCATATCGTTGGACCATAAAGAAATTGTTTAACAGCTGTACATTCAGAATCATGAATCAAATAGAAAGTCACAGATTTGATCACTGATGTGCATTATTAAGCAGAGCTTGGCAGAGACAAGGTTCATATTAAAATTTTAATATTTTATTTCACTATATTGCACAGGAATACTTATACTTTATGCTTATTTATTACTTTAATAAATATTCTTAAAAAATGTATAATGTACAATTTTAGTTTTTTTACGTTGAACGAATAGTTATATGAATTTCATGTTTCTTATTTTTATCTTTATAAATATCTAAACGATGCATAATAAATATATAATAAAACTAAATTTGTATTTTGAACCTCTATTCCCTAACTATAGAAGCATTGCCGTGGGAATCGAATTGTTTCAAATATTTTCTACTGTGTGGCACAATGATTAAATAACATTGACCATAGCTATAAGTCTGCCTACTCCCGTTCTACACCATACCATTTGGGAAGACCATGAGCTACGGCAAAGACTTTGCGAAGGGGAGGACGGTAGGTTTGACGCGCACAGCTTCTCTACTTGCCAGGTCTTCTGTGGCACGAGGTTCGAACTCACAACACTCCGGCACGAGTTCGGGACTATGACATTAAGGTACTCCAGCCACTTTTCGTATCGAGTAAAAACTTGTTGTGAATGTGTTCTTTTATTGTGTTGCGTAAAGAAGTACTTGCGTGTTTTGGATATACTTCTTTTACTTCCTTCTCATTTTTTTGATGAGTTCTAACATTCAAAAACTTAGCTGAGAATTATTTTTCAATACTAACTCCTTTCACACAGGTACATTTTATTTCTGTATTATGGTTTAAAAATGTCAATTTTTTTATGAATATTTTCAAATATACTTATCTTTTTTACATAACATTACCATTTGCATACAAATTTTCCTAAAAAATAATGTAAGAAAATCCATTTAAATAAATCAGTAATTGACCAGTGAAGTTGGCTTTCTATAATTCAGAAATTATTAAACTTTGGATTCAATTCATGCTAACTATAAATATAAAACTTAGAATTCCTAGCTTTTATCTTGAATTGTAAATTTAAAGCAGGTTTACATCTCCGCGTAAATGATTATGAAATTATTAAACAAAATTTGACCGTGTTTGATTAATTCGAAAACATGGTACTACAAATAGCCCAGCATCGCAATCTAGACAGTAAAATCTTTTGTTTCTCTTCTTCCCTTCTTTTACTGTCTTTCTGTGAGCAGCAAATAATATACTGTCATGTTGGGTTAGTTTTCTCCCCTGTTGGGGGAATGTAGTCAACTAAGTGTCTTTCAGACAAGCGCGAAGGAAGGGGGGTGTTGCTCAGCAGAAGGACGTCCTCTTTTTGCAGAAAATTCCACAGCTTGGTACTTTTTAATGATTCGAAATCATAAAACGCATATGGGAAATAATTCAAGAAATACCGATTGCACAGTTTAAATTTTCACTGTTCCTGAGCTACACTCTATATAAGCCAGGATGGTACGTTATGCCTGCCCGATCTCAGCTCGGGAAAAACCGGGAAGGGGTTAAATATAATCATTATATATTTATATAAATATATTTTTCATCAACATATATGTTAATATTAAAATTCATAGAATGAGAAATAAAAAACCTCAAAGCAAATGCAATTAAATTTGAATTTAGTACATAAAGTTGGTTTCTTCCATTAGGAAAACGGGGAGGAGGTAGCTTAGTGTTTATAATCACTAACTTGTGGCTGGTGGTGTCAAGTCACGGGGGTTCGAGCCCTATTCACATAAGGACCCTCCGTAAGGAGAGGCTGACACGCTTTGAAATCTGTAGGGGCTCAAAATACTCCCTTTGGAATGCTGTGGTGTGGTAGATAGGTGAGGGAATGCCAGCTTAAGTGTCGTCCTCGTCAATTGACTAAGTCATAAAATTATGAGGTTTGTGTTGCGTTTGCGTGCGAAGTTAATAAACGCTCACTCCATTATGAATACTTGAAGAACTCATTCATAGCATTTTGGTGATATCGACGAAAATAATAAAATCCAAACTTTTAAATAGTTTACCATATTTATCTAAGAAACTCAAACTATACATTTTTATAAATATTCAATGTGATATATTATACATGCAGAGCTCAATGAAAGAACTCTGTTAATCTTCTGTGCAAACAACAACTTACAATGAAAAAGATGTCTGCAACTTGGATTTACTTTTAGAAATGTTGGAAAAGTTTTTGGAGATGTTTTATCCGTAAAAAATCGAAATAAGATAATAAGATGGATTATAGTCTTATCTCACAAGGAGGCGAATACATATGTATCTTCAATTTATTAAAACCATTCATAGGATGGAGAGAGAGATAAGGATAACGAGAAATTGATATAATTTATCTTGGTTATTAAGAGATTACCCTACAGAGGGACAAATTGGTATTTGGAACATGGTCTTCTCGAAAAAGAATCATTAAATTGGGGCATTAATGTATGAAATTCAAGAAATGTCTTTCATGAACAATGCGATTCATACAAAAATTCTTCGTAAATCGTAGTCGTTTTCCTTTTTCATCTTATTTTTATCTCAGAGCTATTTTCCCTTCAAATTATGCATGAATTACTTTTAGAATCTTTTCATCTGGAATATATACAATTATTTTTGAACTGTTGTTTCCAAATGATGATGAAATGAGTTTCAATGTCATATTAATGGTATTTAGTTCTCGTTCTAGTTTCGATGAGTTTCTTCGTTTCCCAGTATTCGTGTAGACTACTTTCCAGATATAGTTTATTTCTGTAATCACTGAAATGGAAGCATCTACAGGATTATTGATTACAGTTACGAATTACGGAAAAGAGAAAGGGAATATTTTAAGTGGATTCAAACTTTTTATTCTCTGAGTATAAAATAAATCTTATTGTTCCAAATCCTACAGTAGCTGTGGTTGCATAGCACAGTGATTTTCAACCTTTTTTTTTTTGTGGTACACTTTAAACAATTTAAAAATTTGTTTAAACAATAAAATAATACAATACCAATAAAATAAAATAAGTTTACAATACAATAACAATAAAATAAGTTTAAACGAATTTTACTTATCTGTAATACACTAAGTAAAATAGTTCATGATAACTTTCAATGCTAAATAAAATATGTACGACAAAGACAACAAAATGTTTTTAAGTAATTAATTACAAATTCAATACAAGAATACATTTAAAAATTTCTTTTTGATTTCTTTTATATTTTATCGTAAAAATAATGTCATTTTCATTTCGTTATTTATTTTTAAAAGTCTCGAACTGCCATCCATCTGCGGCGCATAAGGACTTGAGTTCGATTCCGGAGAGGGGCATGGATGTTTGTGAATGCATAGTGCATTGGAGGCATAGGGGTACTCTAATTAGCCGTCGAGCCGCAAATCCTCTCGTGAGGCTGTTGGAAGGGTAAGAGAGGTGGGAGTCCCCTGACAACCCCCAGGGTGTTCTTCCTCAAAATTGGACGGAACCGAGCATAATCGAACTGTCACCTGCATAATCTCAAAGCTAAGGCTAAAGACAGGCATAAAAATCTAGTCCCTAGCCGTGATGAATTTCGTTGATCTTGTTACTGTTGATCAAGTGGCGCGAGCAAAAACAAGTAAAGTCTCTCATTTTTTTTTTCATTTTTATATTTTTTAATGCTAAAAATCCGAATTCGCGCAAATATGATGTAGAGAATTGTAATAATATTTTTAGCTTTTTTGTGGCTATTATGAGATAATCACTTCTAACTTTAATCCAAAATAAATTGACTTTTCCGAATGTTTTGAAATTAAATCTAGATTATCACAGAGCGAAATTAGTTTTTACTCTTCATTCATATTCAGATGTATCCTTTATCTCAAATGGATTACAAATCCAATCAAATTTTTGATGTGTGACATCTTTCCTCTCGATTGCTGGAGATTTGTGGGAGTGATTTCGTGAAAAGGGACGGAAATGCGTAACAGGAAGTTGGGGAAGCGCGCGCTATTCAGTGAAGTTCTGTTTTTCTCCTTCATTCGGGAGGGGCTCCGCCCCATCCCCCACCCCTGCGGTCTAGGCCGTGGGATCTTTGTTTTTGTTTTCTTATTTTAGGATCAGAGAAGAAGCTAAGTTCTTTAGGCAGAGACGTGGTTAGACAATGACGAACGTGTTTCGATACCTGACTTCGATTGCTGCGTACAATTTAAACGACCGGGCCACAGAGCAGCTGGTGTTGCGATCTATCGTAAACAGAACAACTCACATGTTGTGGCTCGACATATGTTTATTACTTATCGTCAAACAAAGGGACTGGGTATTGTTAGTCAAGATATTGGGGACATATGTGCGGCAAAATGCTTATTTGAAAATGGACAAACAGTGATTTCGGTGGTCGTATACATTTCTCCAAATCAAAACGGTTCAAAAAATTAAAGATTTCCTGAATTTTTTACATTTACCATATACAGAAGGTGGTTCTGCTCTTTTTTTAAAAAAAACTATCACTCGCTTCCCATGATTTTGAGTGGTGATTTTAAAGTTAACTTCAGTTTGCTAGAAGCCGAGCCACTCATAGCTTTTTTGAATGATGAACTCAAGCTCAAAATGAACACAAATCGAAATGTTTCGACAACTAACAGTTGTACTGTTATTGACGCTATTTTTCAACGGTTTTTAAATACTTGGAAAACACAAGTATATGTGTCATATTTTAGTTATCATAAGTTATCATTATCACTCTTCCCCAAATTGAACAAGAATAATTATTTTTGATAAAAAATTGCATTTCTCCTTGTGTTAATTAAATAAAATTTTCATTAAAGATATAATTATTCCATAGAAAATTATTTCCAATCATACCAGATTCATTTTTTTTTCAGGATTTAAGTTGCTATTGCGAATTTACCACAATAACATGTCAGATGTTACACATCGTATGCGACTACTGTAAGGCTCGTTTTTTTATGCATCCATCTATCCGTGAAAGGATAAGATAAATATACCACGGATTCCTTTAATTTATTTCTATAAAACGGCCAAAAGCTTTGGTTCTGGATTTAATTTTTTCTCAGAATATAGTTAATAGTTTTTTTAAAAGAATTGGCGGCACATTTTCCAAGTATTGGGTGGCACAGGGGTTGAGCATCACTTACCTAGGGATTAAGTCATGCGTGCCGTGGGTTCGAGTCCTTGTGCCACTGAAGACCCTCCATGTAAAGGTACTGATGCACGTTAAACACGTCGAGACTCAAAGTTCTCCCTTTGGTGTGGTGTGAAAGCTTGGAGAAGGGGTGGCAGCTCAGGTGTCGTCCTCCTCACTTGACCGAGATTCAAAATGATGAGATCCGTTTCCAATAACCCTCGTGTTGCTTTATAATGCGAAGAAAATAATCTCTGACTCTCTCAACTTCAAATCTTCATAACTCTCCATATCACTTCTGTAGAGTATTTAATTCAAAAAATTTGAAACGTGTCATCTATATTGCTGCCTATTGTCTCGTACACTTTACCACCGCCTCTATCTTATATATTGCATCTCTGTCCAAGCATTTCAAATTACCATCTTGACATTTCTGTCACTGGCCAGATATAGTAAATAGTTGTCTAGGTATTGTTTCATTGTTTGGTATTAGAAATGAATCCACTCAGATTGCGAGACATGAATTTCGGCGTATCAATGTATATTATATATACCAATTTTGGATCCATTTGGATATATTCCTGATGCGTCGTTTCTGTGCTATGGAGTCAAGCTCAAGCATATCAAACTCATATGATATTACCGGCCGCACTTTCTATTTTATATGAGGTTGAGTTAAAAATTAATAAAAATATATTCGAAATAATGGTACGCATTTTGTTTAATAATATAGAAAAAAAAAGATCTAATTAAAAAAATGTTTAGGGAATTCTACCTATTTATTTTTATTTGAGTCGGTTCCTTATTTTATTATGTACAGTGTGTCCGAGCTTAAAGTATCGAAACATTATGGCTTGTAATTAAGGAACCACCCATCAGAATGTAATAAACTGTTTATCCGTGGATTAGAAACCCCTCCGAAATTGTTTGGATCTAGTTTGATCGACCGAACGTGGGTGTATTGTTTGGCAATCACAGACGGTAAACTTGTTACA
Source organism: Trichonephila clavata (assembly GCA_019973975.1). Lineage (NCBI taxonomy): Eukaryota > Metazoa > Arthropoda > Arachnida > Araneae > Nephilidae > Trichonephila > Trichonephila clavata. The sequence continues at coordinate 54,091 of BMAO01000155.1, read as the reverse complement.
CTTCAATTAATTAAGATTTGGGTGCCACAGCAAAAAGTGCAGGGCGTACTTTAGTTAACGGTATTTAAATCAGTCACGCGTGTACAGCGACGTGTTCGAACAGAATGGAAGATCATTATGGGCTTGCCTAATAGACTTACCAGGACTTCTACAATACGAAAGAAGCACACCATCAACAGTGTCTTCTATCATGAAAACGTAAGGATAGCTGCCAGTTTGAGATACCGAAGTTCCCGTCCCCTTTAAAGTTCTTTCCCATAAATGGATAGATTTTGGTGTAGGAGGATCGACATTCCATTCTATTCGAACACGTCGCTGTACACGTGTGATTGATTTAAATTCCGCTAACCAAACTACGCACTGCACCTGTTGCTGTGGCATCCACGTCTTTATTAATGAAGTCAGTGTAACAAAAGCTTATCGTCTGCGATTACCGAATAATGCGTACACATGCGGCTGATCGTACTAGACCCAAAAAATCTCGGAGGGATTTCCAATCCGCTGGATGAACAGTTTATTACATTCTGATGGGTGGCTCCGTAATAATAAGCCATGACTTTTACATACTTTAAACCCAAACGCCCTGCATTATTGTGTGCCAAGATATTGAACAGCCGGGCCGCAAAAATGCACGTTGCGGGCCGCGAGTTTGACACACCTCGTGTATTATGTATCACATGTAGGCTCTATGTTTAAGGGAAATTTTTTTTAAAATTAACTTATATCAAACCATATTGCCAGTATATTTATTTCTATTGTTGATATACACAACCTTAACCATTGAAAAGCACCCTATTAAATGCATAATATTAAAAAGCTTATCCTAATCAAAATAATATTAAGTAATGTGGTCGCGGTAGCCTAGTGGTCAAGGTGACGAACTCGTGGCCAGTGTGTCATGAGTTCGATCCTAGTACCGCTGAAGCTCCGTAGCGATGCACGTTAAATATGTCTAGAGCTCAAACGTCCTCTCGTCGGTGTGATGTGGTAGTTAGGAGAGGGGGTTGCCACCTTTGGTGTCGCCCTCGTCACTTAACCATGGTTCAGAATTTCGAGGTCCATCACCAAAAGCCCTCGAGTAGAAGAATGCGAAGTTGATATTCATTCACTCATTCCATAAAATCAGTTCTTAGCCGATCACTACTCAACTGAAGAAACGTGTTTACAAAATTTCAAGTAGTATGTGGATCAAAATCATGAATTTTTATACTGTAGGTATATTAAAGAAAATTCCATTTATACCTGTACTGAGGAGCGAATTTCAAATAATATAAATTTCAAATACGATTTGAGTTGAATACTGCAGCAAAATTTTTAAGATGAATAAGTAATTGGAATAATTATATTTTAAACTGCACTATTAAAAAAAAAGAATATAAAAAACAACTAAAACTTTCCCTGGTAAATTCTTTCAGAACTCAAATTCTTAATACTATTTTTTATTTGCCCTTTTTTCTTCGAATATTATTTAACTCTGAAATATAAAAAATATAAACTTTTAAATAGATAAAAGTGTTTAAAATATATAATAAAGGATACACATTAATTTTTAAAATAATTCAAGTGAGTTAAAAAAAAACTTACAGTTTGTGTGCAAAAGAAACTTAGATACAAACGTGCTTTCTTTAAACTGACCTATAACATTGAATAATTTCAGATTTTAAGTAATAATTAAATCTTTCGGTTCAACGATTTTGTTTTTAGCTTAACATCCTCGTATTGAAATCTAGAGGCAATAATCATTCTATACAAAGAGAGAGAGAGAACAATTTTATGAATTTTTTATATGTAATGTCCCCTAGTACGTATGGTTGGTACATAATTGTCACAAAATTGTGAAAAGTATTAAATTTTTAAAAAGAGTTTTTTATCATATTTTTTGAATTAATTATAAATGCATAGTAATATATGGAATTAAAATATAAAAGCATTAAAAACATTCTTTAACAGCAATATATGCTCTGCAGTACTTCTGTGGTAGTTTTAAAGCAAAAAACCTTTAAATAAGTTTTAATTATGAAATAAACTCGTGTGTGCATTTGTATTTACAAATTTTTGACATTAGAAGTTAGAAGCCATGAAAAAGGTTTTAATATAATGAAATGATTTTAAAAATAAAAAGTACTTATGAGATCCGGTCTTTTAGATTAATGATTTTACGTTAATATTAATGTATGAAAATACAAAATTTACTTTCATGTTGGAGATTTTGTTTCTATGACTTATAGAAGAAAAATCTTAAAAAAATTATACACAATTCTAGTTAATTACGTACAAGTGGGGAAATAATTTAAATACATTTTTCCCCATGTGTTTATATTTTCTCTACCGTACTAAAATTGCGGTAGTTGTATATTTTTTAAAATTCGAAATATGTTATCTTTGAACAAAATTCATTTATTGTTTAGTAAAATTTATTGTTCAACTATTTTTAACCTTTTTATTATACATTTGATTTTTATCTTTCGACATGAAAAAAATACTTATTAGATGTACTTTTAAAAGCATAGTTAATGTTTGATATTTATAAATATTTGTGTGCTTAGGGGAAATATGTATATATATTAATTTTTTAAAGTGATAATTGATTTAAAAGGCTAACAGTATTTCTAACATTCCGTTTTATTTAATATGTTGAAAATAAGTAAAGTAAAATTAAATAATTGCCAGTACAAGAACATATTTTTAATGCATTGAAAAGTATATTTTTAATGAATTAAATTAACTGTAAAAATAAGATTATTATCGAAAGTTTTTAATTTTATCACTCGTATAAAAAGAAAGAGCTCAATCAATAATATTCTGAAGTAGAAATAAATATTTACCATGTTTGTTTAATTGAATATACGTATTTGAAAGAGCATAACAATGTCTAGAAATCGAATTATATTTCTATTTATAATTCTTTATTTCATTAAATTAAAATGGTTGGTAATTCTGTTGCAATAATTATTTGTAAGAAAAATCGTTTTCGGATAACATAAGCTATCATTTCGTGCGTAAATCTTTTGCACATACTTGTATTTTAACTGATAAGAATTAATTCTCTTTATTTTATGCATAAGGGCTAGAGGATATTTTTTCCTACGTAAATGCATACCTATGCGTTAATTATATTTTCTAGCTTTGCATGAAAAGTTTTTACTGCGGTTAGCTAAATTAATTAATTAACAAGAGATATTAAGGTGCATAATTAAATCAATGGATTGACAGAAGGATGGTATTAATGAGTTAGCTTACAAATAAAATATATTATCATCGTTAAATGAACCAAAAAATGTGCATAGAAATAAAAATATCAACATAACGCTTTTGTTTATTTTAAAGAATTAAAGTTTGAATATTTTGTATTATTTTATGAGTTCTTACTACCTTTATATTTTATTGTAGTTTAAAATGGCTAAACTTTTCTAAAATATTAAATTTCTTTTAATTATTAATTGTTTAAAGTGAAAATATATGTGTCTATGCTAGTTCTAGCAGCCATAAACAAAAGAAAATATTTTTGCTAATATTTTTGATTTGTAAAAATATTTTGAGATTTTAAAAGCATTTCCGTATCTATCCATTCCAGAAAATAAACAAAAATTGGTAAAAAAAAAAATACTGATACACAAGTACGTGACATTGAAAATGCAACACAAGAAGGAGTGGAGAAGGTATGCAAATTTGAGGGTATGCGCACCTCACTCAGTGATGTAAAAGATCTGAAATGCGCAGTTTTCCAGAGAGAATGTTGAGTAAAATGTAAGGGAGGTACCTGCAAAATGGATTCGGAAGGCTTATCTTCCCTGGTTGAGTACAAGTGTCACAATCCGGATCTGATCTGAGGATCTTTTCCTTTTCCCAAGGAGTTTACTATCGTTGGTGAACAAGGGAAGGGCGTACCACGCCCTCTGCTTACCCTAGTGATCCTTTCATCTATATATTTTCGAACCTCCATCTTATGATTCAACTTTTTCTTACTTTATTTTGAACTAGATCACATGTTCATGCATGCTAAAATAAAATTGTGCATTTAAAATGCTTATTTCCATTTTCTTTACCTATATACGAGAATGAGACGAAAAATAAATTTCCCCCGTCGACTGTGGTCAGAGTTGTGTATGAAAGTCAAAACGTAGAATGAGACATGAAAGATAAGACATATAACTTTATTTTATCACATTAGTACCAAGTGCATTGAGACATTTGTCATACCTCTTGAATAGCTTCAAAAAGCCCTCCAATAAAAACTCAGGGCTTTGCATACGGAAGAAGCGTTTGACGGCTATGGGTGAAAGACGACACAGCATGTGAACACGTAAGACACCGATATTAGTGATTCGTTAGTACATTGGGTACATGCTACGTGTTACTGTGACACCCTGTCGAAATTGAAAGAAGCGATTCGGAAAAAGTGGCACAGGCTTCTCAGATCTGGCGTTCTGTTGTTGGATGACTTGATGACGGCAACATTACAAAGTGCCAAGATGCCTACACCATTCGCCATACAGTCCTGATCTCACACCAAGTGACTTTCATCTGTTTCCTGCTTAGAAAAAAGAATCTCGCCGGAAGGCGCTTTGGAAGCAATGCTAAAGTCAAACAAGCCGTTAAACTCTTCTTACGCATGCAAAGCCTTGAGTTTTTCCTGGAGGGATTTTTGAAGCTTATCAAGAGGTATGACAAATGTCTCAATGTACTTGGTACTTATGTAAAAAATAAACTTATGTCTTATCTTTAATGTCTCATTCTACGTTTCGACTTTAATACACATTTCTGACCACAGTCGACAGGGGAAACTTATTTTCCGGCTCACCCTCGTGTATAAATGAGAAAAGCAACTCAATCACTCATCATTATATTTCCTGAACTATTACCCCTTACATTTGATATGCATGTTCCTTTCATGGAGTAGATATCCGCTAAGAACGGATTTTTGTGAAAATCGTCCAGCAAGGAGCGTTGCGATGGCTTAAGGGGTGTTACAGCTAAATATTCCCGCTTTTGTACTGTTGGACCAAGAGTCTTAAAATTTGGTAAGCAGGTTCCTTTTATGGAATAGAGGTTCGTTACAAAAGGTTTTTTGCGTAAATTGACCCCTAAGGGGCATTACGGACGCTTAAGAGGGGGTTATAAAAAAACTTTCCCGTTTTTGAACTTTTAGACCTACAAACTTAAAGTTTGGTAGACACGTTCCTTTCGAGGATTATGAGTCTACTACAAAAGGGGTTTTGTGAAAATAACCCTCAAGGGGAGTTGTGAAGGCTTAAGGAAAGGCGTTATTGATAAAAAAAATCCTGTTTATGAACTGTTAATTCACATACTTGAAATTTGTTAGGCATGTTTCTTTTGATGAATAGAGATCCACTAAGAACTGATTTTACGAAAATCGGCTTCTCTAGGAGGAAAAGCGAAGAGTTACTGAGGCGTATAGATGAAAAAAGTCCCGCTTTCAATCTATTAGACCTACTGTAATAAAATTTAGTATGCATATTTTATTGTTGTTTTTGAATTGAAATCCGCTAAGATTGAGTTTTAGGGTAATCGTTTCTCAAAGGAGGTTTCGGCTTATCGATCAAAAACATTCCGTTTTTCAACTATTAGATTTAGACTTTAAATCTTTCAATTTAGCATGGTTTAGTTTTCGAGTAGAGATCAATTAAAAATGGGTTTTGTGCGGAAATACTCTTTGGGAAAGAGTTTGTGGAAGCATAAAAGATAACTCTACTTCAATTTTAGAAATTTAAGTTCTGTTCTTTTTCAATAAAGATATGAGATTTAAAGGAATGTTTTTCATTACATTAAAACAGGTAAACAGTATATATTCGTACAACATCATGAAATATACAGCGGTGCCGGCGGGTAACGAGTAGTAATAATATAATAGTGAAAAATGTTCAGCTTCTTTTCATGTACAAACACTTATTAATATTTTCTAGAATCTAATGTTACAAATGTGTTTAAATCTTATTAACGAAGAAAATATATAATGTTTTCTGCCGATATTCATTATCATCCGTGGATAAGTATTAAACATGTTAGAAGGTAGAACAACATTTGAAAGCAGGGGAGAATGTTATATTATCTGACGTACATAAAGCCCCTAGTGTATTATATGCTACCTTGATTAATTATACTATGTTGAATAGTCAGGTGATTCGTGCTTTATTATACCTGTACACCCTGTTCAGACATCTGCTATTGTCTTTTAAGCGAGTGTCTATTGTTTAGGGTAATGTAAATATTTTACTTTCTATTTAAATGTATTGAATCCAAATAATTTCCATTAATTTCAATATATAAATGACATTAAGTTAAAGCTAGTAGTATTGAAATGTATTGAATCCAAATGTAATGAATCCAGTAAAATGTATTGAATCCAAATAATTTCCATTAATTTCAATATATAAATGATATAAAGTTAAAGCTAGTAGTATTTGTTTCGTAAATTGCAAAATTTTGGAATCGTTTAAACTCTTTAAAATGTATAATAACTAGATAAACGGTATTTCAATAATAACTTCATATAGTTACGCAATTTTTATTTCAAGAACAGTTTTCTGTTTTCATGTAATTTTAATCTAATCTCACCCAGAGTATTTTTTTTGTAATTTTAATTAAACCCAAAGCTCAAATTATACGTCTATGCTTCAAAAATTAACATTTTCTATTTTAAATTTTATTTGAACTTTTTATTAAATTAGGAAAGCGCGCTCGCTACCTTATTATCTATTTAACCCTTCTTCGCATTTTTTTTTTTTTTTTGTAAAATAAATCAGGGTGACATAGTTTATACTCTAGATTAAAGGAAAAATGTTGTGAAAAAATCCTGGTACAAATATATAAAATAATTAAAAAACAATATGTGAAAATATTTATCATCATGCAAACTTACATGTTAAGCTCAGTACAAAATAAATAAAAAATAATATATTTTTGTATCATTTTTACTCTTGATGATAATTAAAAACAAATATCATTTTAATTATTATTCTAATTTCTTCTGCATCGCGGTAATCGTCGTTAGAATTTTCGTCATCAACGCCGTCTTCTGATAGCCTCCCGCCTTCTGGCTGGTCCAAGTATATAATCTTCAATATCCTTCTCTTCTAAATTTTTCTACAAAAATAAACATATATTAAAGAACAGAATTAGAAGTGAAACAACTGCATAGTGATGTAAATTTCTGTTACGTGGTTTTGGGGATTACGTGGGCAATGTGTAAATTGCACAGAAACACAAAAAGCAAACCTTTTTTGCACTCATTATCGCTTTTACCAACAAAAAATTGTAGACTAGGTATAAATTTTTTTTTAAATCGTATGTTTCTTCCAACCACAACAAACAGTGGAATGACAGATTCAAACCCGCTATAATAATTGTGAAATTTGACTTTTTTTTTTTTTACAGCTACGTTCCTTATTACGCAATAGTCGTGAAAAAAAAATGCCAGCGACAACCAATTTACAGTATACTACTTTTAAGAATAAATTTTTGTTCACTAAATATTATGATGGAATTTTCGATCGCCATGCAAAGAAGGGTTACATTTTTTCTTTATAGGTATATGGCTAGATATATTCTGGAAGAGAAATCGCATTTCTTACAGTTAAAAGGAAATATTTCAAAAGTTTTATGTGTACACATTACGTTCATGCTGTATAGATTTTATCCGTATATATTTAAAATTTACATATATATGTATTTGAATTATAAAACTTTTCAGTATGTACGTGTTAATGTTTTGAAATAACCTGTATCTATCTGAATGCAGAGTTATTCAAAATAAAAATTTGTATTAAAATTGAAAATATTTTATTCAAAATGTTAATATTTAAAAATTGTTTTCAATTCTTTAATAAGAAAAAAAAAGGTTGCTCCTAAAATATATATATAAAAAAATATTTTGATTTTAAATTCTGAAAACATGAAGAAAATGGAAACTAAAGTAAAACAATTCCATTTTAAGATATTTTATGAGAATTCATTTTACAGAACACTAAGCTCTTCATTTTTAATTTCCCGAATTTGACGAATATCGCCATACAAAAATCTGTTTTGAAAATTCATACTTCTGGGACTAATAAGAATAGGGAAATTAAAATCGTTACACATTCTATATAATGCTACTGTTTTATTTTATTCAATCCATCAGCGAAATATATCAGTTCTTATAATTAGAAGAAAATTACGTCTAAAATGAAAGAAAAAGTAACATAAAGAAAATCGTTTGCGGAATGAAAAATCCAATATAAAAAAAAGAAACAATTCAAGTACCTTTCACTAAAATATGTAAAGGTATAAAATTAAAAATCAGTATCTTTTAAAAACGTTATTTTTTAATTGCAATTAAATTAAGCACAAATGAAATTTTATATTCGGAGAGCTTTGGAAGATCTATTATAAACAATGTTTCGAAAAACCAAAGATAAAAATTTAACATTCTAGGCAAAAAATCTAGTTAAATTTTTGCAAAGGAAAGCCATTAAAATTTCTGTCCTTTAAAGACAGCAAGAAATGAATATTTTAAGCTTATTGTTTCTCAAAAATTTGTTGTTCTGTTGTGATATTTCAATGCAATCTGACGCGTGATTATAATGCAATCTGACGTGTGATTAAAATTTTTTTCTATTTTCTCTTTTTATCTCTCTCTCTCTTTTAATAAAATAACATTCCAAATAACGTAATTATTAAAACTATACCCCAATATTAAGCTTTTATATAAATAATTAAATGAATAACTTACAATAAAAAACGATTTTTTAAAAAAGTTTTTAGAAATTACTATTTATTAATCAATAATTTAATTAATATTTCAAGAATTAATTACCATAGCTTGATCAATTACTTTGAAAAATAAATTTTTTATAATTTTTTGCTTAACTAATATAACTAATTAACTAATAAGCATTGTTAATGAAAAAAAAAACGTTTTGTGAATAGCATATACCTTTTCATAATAATTGAAAAGATATTGAAAAATAGTCCTTTATTCATTTATAATTTCTGAATGCATGCTTTACTTTAAATTCAAAATAGTACTCTATCGAAACATTTTTTACAAAGTAATAGGATTTACATTTGAATCAAGGAAACATCTACTTTTTCAATTAATTATTTCTTTTTATTTGGCAATTGCAGCATGAAAGAAACTTAACTTAAACAACCTACCTTACTGCTTTGAAACGGTTATTGCATATCTTTCAATTAAGAGTCCTGAATAAAATTCTATAAAATAATTTAAAACGAGAAAAAATTAATTGAAAATATGTATATTCCAAAAAATAAAAAATATATACTGTTGAAATAGCAACTTACATCTGCATTTTAAATTATTCATCAGTTTTTTTTATCCAAAGAATGCCGGGAAAAAGTATTTTCGTAAAATGAATCCTTAGTAAAAATCTCACGAATAAATAACATAAATTTTTAAATATTTTTTTCTCTTTGTGATTTCAAGCAGATATTTTACTGTAGCTCAGTATTTTAAAAATCCTATTTCAGTATAATTTCAATTTAAGTTTCGCTGTTTGAAATGCTTAGAAATATTTACAGACTACCTCTTTTCAATGATATCAAAACTTGCAAAACACAACTCTATTAAAACAAATTCATGTAAAATTATACATATACATGCATTACATATATGCAATATGTATGTGTAAAAGGATAAATAACTTATATCTAAAACGAAATCCCCTATTTACCATTTAACTTTTATTTTCCATAACATTCTCGAGTCTTAAATTAAACACCTATTTATTTCACAGAAAAGATATTCTGAACGTAACACTTTTAATCCCAACTGATTTAATTTTATGGACTGCATATATATGTACCCTGCCAAGCTTCACTTTTCAGTCGAAAACTTAAACTAAAAATTGTTATTTAACAGTCCTGGAAATAATTATAGAGCCCAATTAAAATCGAATCCCTTGGTGTTCGTTTCTCTTAGCGAAAAGATGTGTCGATTACTCGCAGAATAAACTCTGTTTTTGCTCAAAGTTCTTGATGTTGACTTCGAAACATCATATATATATATATATAAATTGATTCATTTTTGTTCAATGTAGTCGTAACGAAAGAAATGTGCCAAATGATAGTAGAAGAGCTCCAAGTGTGTGACCATTCGATAAAGCACAAATCATTAAAAGAAATAAAAATCCCCACGTACATTCAGATACGGAAAAACACAGAAAAATACAATAGAAATGCAATAATCGTGTGTTTAAGTGGAGAAAAATAGTAGGTATTTTTAGAAATTACGTGATTGGTTTTAGGGAAAAGTCTGGAGCCAAATAATCGCTGAGGCCTGTGTAGGCTATTGAGATAATTTGATAAGAAAGTAAATGAGACTGGTGCCTAGAACCAAGAAACAATATCATTCATAACTAATTTTTAGAGGAAGATATAAAGATTTTAATTTAAATTAATATTAAATGGTATATATATATATATATATATATATATATATATATATATATATATATATATATATATATATTACAAAAATATACAAAAATAGTTATAAACCTAAGATAACTATCGTCATAATAGGAAAGATTTAGCCACAGAAATACTAGAAGCAAACTCCCAGCCTTAGGAACTAGGAATGCAGGTTTAAACAAAGTTTTCTGGCCAGCCAACCTTCACCTGAATTTGCCAGTATTCTGGGCCATAGGGAAAGCAATAAATTTCTAGATAAGTTTAACTATATTATAGATAAAACCATAAGCTATTAATGTAATACTATAATGTTATAGCTTTTAATAATTACTAAAATATTTAAAATCAAAGCCAAACTAATAGACTTACCACGTGAATACATACTCGCTTCTTATGGACAATAACAGTAACGCATATAATTATTATGTATTGAGAAAGTAGCAATGTTACAATATATATATATATATATACTTTTAAAATTTCTATATTTTATTTTAAAATTTATATAAAACAAAAAATACCATCCAGACATAAACGATTAATTTTTAATAAAATATATTATTACAAAATTACATAGCTAGAGGCGCCATCTATCTATAAACTGTATAACTGAAAAAACTTTTTTTATTTAACTGTTATATAACATTTTATAAATTTAATAGGGTAACTTAGTTCTATACAATGTTTAATAAAGTTATTAATATTTAAATATATATTAGATTTATCACTAACTAATACCTTGTTACGATAAATATAATTCAAAATAATATTTCGATATATTGAGATGGATAAGTTAGAATTCCATGATGGAATTTTAAGAATGTTAAAATTAAAATCATCTCTTTTATCATAAATATTGCTATGTAATTTATAGTCCTTAATATATAATGATACATCCAAGTAATTAGTTGTAACAGGATTATTATTAATTTTAAGAAGCTTTAAATATTCCGGATAAAAATTGATATTGGGATTATAATTATTATTTTTACCAAAAATAATTAGGTCATCTATGTATCTAAAAATGTAATAATCATTATTAATAATATAATTATTTTCGTAAAAGTGTAAATATAAATTAGCCAAACTATTGCTAGCAGGGCCACCCTGAGGCAAACCTTTGGTTTGTTTATACAGAGAACCATTAAAATTAATGTAATTTTCTTTTAGGACAAAATTTATTAGAGTTCTAAATTTTTGTAAATTAATATTAAGGTTATAATTTCTGTAATTATCCAAAATTACCCTAATTACATCATTGATATCAATAGAGTTAAAAAGATCTTCAAAGTCATAACTATGAACTGAATAAGTATTTTTATCTTTAAAAAAATCTATAATTTCTTTACTATTTTTAATTATAGCTTTATTACATTGCTTATTGATGAATTCTTGCAAAATATTGTGCAGCATTTTACCTGCATCAGTGATATAAGTTTTAAAACCATTTGTTACTGTTCTAAATTTAACAGGATTTTTATGAAATTTAGGTGTTAAAAATATATATGGAAACTTAATCTTATGAGTGGGAACATTCAATTTCTTGTATATAGCAGTGATTCGATTAGTAATTTCTTTTTCTGACAATTCCAATCTATTGAAAGATTTATTGTTTAAAAAATGTTCATTAATCATAGTATTATAAAAATACTTACAGATAATAGCATAATTACCAGGCACTTTATCTATGTAAACAATGATAAAATTCTTTTGTAAATCATAAATTTTCTGTTTTACATCTTTATAAGTGAGTACTGGTTTAGAACAATAGTTAAATTTCATCAGGTCTTTTAAAATATTGTACTTAAATTCATCAAATGCCTCTAAAGGCAAACCATATTTAACTGCAGATTTAGTAATGAAATTATTTATATCATTATTAATTTGATTTTTAACAGTATTATTGTTGCTAGAAATTGTTAATCTAAAACTAGTGCCTTTACTCATGATATCTTTTAAAATTCCATCCTTGACTATATCTAAATTGCCAGTTACTACATGTTTGTGATAGCTATCAATAAATTCATTATAGTTCTTACATTTACAGTCATCTATGTCAAGAGAAGGTGAGCTATTATTGTAATTAAAGATAAATCTGCCCATTGTTTTATTATATTTAAAAGCTTTTTTAACTATTACATTCCTAACAGGAAAAAGTGACAAATGTCTATTAAAAACACTAGAAAAATTAACTTTATCAAATGTATTATTCATGAATAATAAAGTGCAGTATTCTGTAGTAGGTTTATTAAATTTATTGACATTTATATTATATATATATATATATATATATATATATATATAAGGTGTAGAAAAGTGGTGTGTGTGGATGAGGACTTTGCCATTCTAAAAGGGAAGGACTAGAGACCAATTTCTGGGGAAAGGGCAGAATGGAAAAAAACTGCTGAGGAAGCTCAGGCCCACAAAGGGCTACCATGCCAATGGTGATGATATATATATATATATATGTATATATATATGTAATAATCCCCTCTTGTATCCTTTTAATTAACTCCTTTGAAATATTTTTTAATTCTTTGGTTTAAAACTAAAGCGTTAATCTTAATCGAATAGTAACACTACGTCAGAAAAACTCACTCCCGCCCATTTCCAACCAATCACGGCTACCGTTAAAAAGGAGGCCCGCGACCTTCACAGCCAGTATTTAAGCGAACTTTTATTGTACTAACTTTTTGTCTTTGCCTTCGTCCAGTGAAACGTTGCGGCTGCTTATCGCTTCTGCTACGTGTGTGTGTGCATCCCATTTACTTAATTATTCTAAATGATATTAAACTTAATATGTATGTGACCAGGAATAAAAGAAGATTAAAACTAATCCAAAAGAAGATTTCTGTTTATAAAGAAACAACCAACATATATAGCCATCGTCAATGTTACATATCAAGAGAGAACTCACGCAGAAAAACACCGGCCAACGCTACAATATAACTCGCCAGATTAACTACATATATATGTAAACAATGTTATTAACATACAGAATTGGATTGAAATAGTGAGACCAAATTAAAGGAAAAGGATTATTTTTCATTTCGCTCTTATATTTATATTAGTTAATTAATTTTTCATTTTGTTATTTATTATATTTGTTAGTTTTTTATTATATTATTCTGTATATTTCATTACTTCTTTGGGTTTTTTAAAGTTACAAAAAAATAACTTATGCTGATGAAAGATTATAAATTTCTCTGTACTATGCCCTCGATTTTTTCCCCTTATAAACTTGTGTGATTATTTCTTAAAGTAATTTGAACTGATTCAGCAATAAGTGAATGTCAACACTTGAATATTGTATATTTCTCCTGTTGAAAAGTGAAGTGTTTTTTTAAAAGGATGAACTTTGTTTCAGCTCAATAATTTTTAAGGATTTCATGAAAGTGTTCTGAATTAATTTGCAGTATAGAGCCCCTTTTTAAAGTGTGTGCTTTCTAGTTCTCTTATCAGTCTAATAACCGCTAAGAATATTAATTTTCATCCAAAACAAAAACCAAAAAATGATGAAGTAATAAAAAGAAAGCAAATGATAATACTTCTTAATTTTTTATTATTTGTTAAACTTTAAAATTTAAATTCTTGTTTTTATCTCATGAATTATATATATATATATACAAAAATATTATGTATATAATACCGAAAATTTTAATAAAAGCCTGTGGGTAGTAAATTTTTCAACATATAATTCAATAATCCCCCATGATTAATTTCATACTTTTATTGTTTTCTTTAAATATTAAAAATATCATTTTGAAAATGCCCATTGATAGCTATCAAAATGCAACACCACGAAGTAAACATCCAAACCACGTAAAATTTTCATGTGCATATATACCACGATTTGAAATGCAACTGATTGGCATTTCAAAAAGACACTAGTATCTAGAAATCCACCAACAAATGCTATGTAAAAGCAGAACATAATGTTACTTTGAGTACTTTTGTATGCAGTTGTTTTGCGAAACAACTTCAGTATGTCACGAAATAGAATATGAGTTCTCAAGACCACGTTTCTGAGTTTGCCTATAGAGAAGGTGGATTATCTTTCTGAGAAAAAAATCGGTGATCGTGTCGGACGTAACCAAGTAAAAGGGATGCTGATCTGTAACCTTTCCAACAAAACCACTGGCAAAATTGCTTCTGCCGTATTATATCAAACGTAAGACACGGACAACCGAATGACGCGACATTGACAACATGCTTTACCTGCAATGATGGTCAGATTAACGTCTGGAGGCACCGTAGAGAAAGATTGCTTACGTGTTGCCTGCACTACATGCGGCATCAGTTTTTAGATTCTGTTCCCTCGCCTTCCTAGTACGCATTGCCTGTGTGTGCCATTGTCATTCACTAGTTAACACTATATGTCTAAGATTTGGAAAACATATTGTTTCTCTTTGTCTTCAGAATTGTCTGAGGCCACATTTCAACAGGATCACCAAATTCATGCCTACGCATGTCATGTACTGAAATTTTCATTCCCTAAACTCAAATGCTACCTTGGCTTGCTTATTTTCCCAATATATGGCCTCTTGAATATTTCTGGTTAATGATTTGAGAACGACTGACCCGTCATTAAGCCACTCGTTGCTACACCAGATCAACTTTGGCTCACTGGGGAACTTACATGAGGCCTAAGCAAAATTTTCAAGATTTATTTTTTTTCTTATATTTTCTGTTAACATGGAATATAATTTACTGCTCTAACAAAACTTTATTCAGGTAACATCAAACATATTTTTTTGTAAATCAATAGTACCTGCATTATACTTATGTCATGCATGAAACGAGAAGAATTGACTTATATGAAACGGAAACTATTTCTCACCATAATTTATTTTATTCACTTACTCCTAAAATCTATCTCTCTTTCTCTTTCACTCTCTCTATCTCTTTTACTCTCTCTTTCCCTCATATTCTCTCTCACTCTCTTTGTCCCACTTCTCTCTCTCTTTCTTACTATAGCACACTCTCTTTGTCCCACTTCTCTCTCTTTCTCACTATGACACTCTCTCTCTCACTCTCTTTGTACCACTTCTCTCTTTCTCACTATAACACACACTCTCTCTCTCTCAATCTCTTTCCCTCTTATCCTCTATTTTACTCTCTCTTTACCCCATACGTTCTCTTTCCCTCATACCCTCTCTTTCCTTCATACTGTCTCTTTCCCTCATACTCTCTCTTTCCCTCATATTCTCTCTCACTCTTTCTTCCACTTCTCCCTCCCTATCATACTCTCTTTCTCACTCACTCTTTTTCTTTTCCTCTCATTCTCTTTCTTTATCTCCCCTCTTTCTTTCCCTCTCACTCTCTTTATTTCTCTCCCTCTCACTCTCTTTCTTTCTCTCCCTCTTACTCCATCTCTTTCTTTCTCTCTCTCTATCTATATATCTATCGCCAAAAGCCCTCCAGTAGCTGAACAGTGCAACGTAATAACTATCACTCACGTCATTCTCTATCTATATATATATACATAGTTAATATTCTCTACTGAATCATTATAAAACTATAGCTATACATATTCAAAGGCTCAATTGTAATCGGAATTAGAAGCTTTGCGCTTCGCACCTTACAGGTATTTTTAAAAATAATTTCAACTGATTTTGAAACTTTTTCCCAGAAGAAAAAAAGAAGGAAATCAGATTTCTTTTTTTAAACTGTTGTCTACTGTTTTTAACCTCTTATATAAATTACAAACAAGCTCTCCCTTTCTCTCCCTGAACGAACCTTAACTGTGCACTAAGCCTACCATTATTTCACTTTAAAAAGCCATTACCTTGGAAAGAATCTGCAAACAACTCCGTTGACTTTCACTAGAAATGTGTCCCCAGCTACTCTTTATATCCTGTTCCACATCACTGGCGATAAGAGGGCAAACAAACTTCTACGTTGTTCTCTCCTGGGAGATAACTATAAAGGAAAGGCCCCTTAGTAGAGTGATAGTTAAAGTTGTTGACGTGATGTAATTGCGACCTCATTTCAGGGCGTCATTTATATAATATTTATGAGACTGACTATCATATGCAGCCGCAGGTTGTGTCTCAATATTTTCATTTTTTGGAGTACCTCTTTCCGAACCTAGTCTATAACAGCAACTTTGTTTACAGCGAAAACTTACAATGCATTGTTTTACCATTGCATTTTAATTTTGTTTATTATCTTGTTTGACTTATATTAGGTGCAAAAAGAACTGTTAGTGATGGCAGTGACGGTTTTGTTGTTTTTTTCGGTGGTTCAGTGTTCGAAATATGGTTCTATTGATCAATTCAAAATAGAACACAAACTTTTTAATTAAATCTAGTACGTAAAAAAGAAGAACACATACTTACATGTAAAAATATTCAATCAAATCTTTGCAATCTAAATAAATCAAATCAATAAAAACAACTGCTTTTTCTATTACACGTCAAAAACACATATTAATTCGAATTCTAACAGTCAGATACCGATTTCTTACATCGAGTTTATAACAAAAAGGATGTCAATTTTTGCAACAAAACTTATATTACCAAACGATTAAATATCAGTAAATAAAATAAACAGTAAGAAAAATTAGAGCTGCATATAAATTATTGAATTAAACCAGTCGATAAAAATACGAATAACAAAATATTCTCCAATGCTATAAGATATATTAATAGTAATTTCAAAGAACATATTTCATATTTACATGTTACATATTTTGATTTTGATTCAAATATAAAATCTAAATCAGCTGCATAGATTTTTTTATATAAAGCAACCTCTTCGAGTCCAGGTGGTAGGAAAAGAGCCAAAGTATGCTGTCAAATTGTGCGAGTTATCGCTGTATTCCTTACTTTTTCCACAACAGTAATATTATTAAATAACAGCTAGAAATTTGTATGATAAAAAAACAAGCGTCCTTCAGATTTTTCGTTATGTATATAAAGGAGCGTAGGTGATCAATATTATAGGTCATAGAAAAAAACTAGGAAAAATACATTGATGATTTTCATGATTTTTTCAGCTCTAAAACTCCAACTAATTGATTTAAATATTTATTTGTAAATCCTCGAAATTACATACATACGTATTGATAAGCTTTGCTAATATTAAATTTCTTTAGATTTGAATAGAATAAAATGCTGCCGTACATTCTTCACTCGAACAAAATTTATACTAAAATATTTCAACAATAAATGAGCTAAATTCATGTGGCGTCATAGTCACATGATAACTATAACTACGTGGTTCCAGCCAATCAGTTCATGAATTCATGTGATGCCATAGTCGCGTGTTTCCAGCCGTACAGCGTTACGCTGTTGTCAACTTTTGCTTTTTACAAAAATTTCCGTTTTAAAAGTACAATATTTGACATCAATCATGACGCTCATGGTTAAGCAAAATGCAATTGATTTAAAAATATTCGTACAATGTAAGATGTTCTTTTTAATTTTTGAAAAACTTTTAGAGAACCATATTACTTGTAAATCTTTCCCTAATTATCAAATCTGCAATTTTATCTATATGTTACAGTAAAACAACAGGTACAAGGTTAATGGCTGCTTTGAATTCATAGAACATGTGATTACATTTATACCGCCAGGAATTTAGCCCATTATAAGTGGGAATAATTTGTACCCCCACCCCCTAAAAAAGCTTTCAAAACCTTGAAAGGAAGCAGGATATTATTTCGACAGAAAACTCTCTATATGGTAGAATATATTCATTGGTTGATAGATCCAACTGATTGTATAAAGTTATCAATCAAAAACATAGCTTATGATGATTAGAGTAAGATCCTACAGAAAAATAAACTGGAATATGGATATGTTTTCTGTACGAAAAAGAAAGGGGAAGTGAAGAAATTGTGTAAAAAGCATAAGATATATTAAGTTTGTATGGTATAAAAGTTTGTATAATTGTAGTTCTTAAACCATATAGTTTTAAGTTATTTTAATTGATTAATAGTTTTTATTTATAAATTTGCAAAAGTTAACAGCTTTATATATTTGGGTTCTGAAATTATCATTAATGACATTATCATTTCTGAAATATAGAGGAGAAATGGTGCTGCCAATAGATGATTTTAGTTTGAGGAGGTATTCAAAATCCAATTTAATTAAAGGGAGAACTAAATTACTAATTTATTAATATCTAATTAGATCTATAGTCACATACTCATCAGAAACTTGGACAATGACGTAAAAGGATGAGAATTTTCTTGGTGTCTTTGAATGTCGGATCCTAGGAGCCATTTCTGGAGAAACTCAAGTTGATGGCATTTGGGACAGACGCTTAAATGTAGAACTGTACCGTGTCTTCAGGGAACCATAAGTTGTCAAATATATAAAAATCCAAAGAATTAAATGGGTTGGCCCCGTTATTAAAATGTACAAAGAACGTTCAACACAGAAAATCTTTTTGGCCATGCCCACTGGAACAAGAGCTAGGGGTCGACCCATCCGCAGGTGGGTTGACTACATAGAATGGGATTTCATTACCCTAAGAGTGACTGGAGGTCTGGAGGAAAATCCTTCAGAAGACCAAGGCCCAAACGGGGATGTAGCATTATCGAAGATGAATTTTTATGTAATTTTACAATCCAATATTTTCTGTGACAAATTTCAAAGAATATTCTCACAGTAGATGACATTTCTTGATTAAAGTGAATAACAAAAGAGTTTTTTAATTTATTTCCGACAAAAAATAGAATCTCCTTTTTCCTATTAAGATCGAAAACCTTGTTTTAAAATTGTTTAATGAATAAGTATTGTACACGTTTGTTATAATAACTTCTTAAAAGATAAACATACCACAATCCCCTTTTTTCTAGGTTTTATATATATATATATATATATATTCGGTTTTTAATATTACTTAAATAGAAGGAAGTTCATCCTCAGAATGGAATCACTTTTGTCCTAGAGCCCCTAGATTAACAAAAGCCTAGGAAACGAGAAACGTAGCCCGACACTGTCATTACTCAACGGCATTGTACGGGTAATTGCAGGTTAACAGGCCTTCTAGATCTTGGGAGCAAAATTGTATGAAATAACAGGAATTTTCATTTTATGAATCTATTTAGATTTCTGAGAGGTCTGGTGGTTTGAAGGATCAATAAAAAGGCATTATCTCAAAAATTGTCCTCATCTAAGGATATAAATTTCAATTTAAGCTCTCAGGTAGTTGAAGGAGTACTCGAATGTAATTTTAATCATAAAAAAGCGAATGAAAATGTTATCTTAATTTTGTTACATGAAGATCTTAAAGTGGAGTGTTTGCTAATTTCTATTTTATCAATTTAAGCTTGATTTTGCTTTTTATGGTATTATTTAGGATCAATATTAGGAAGAAATATCTTCATACATGCATTCTCATTTTAATAATGATATCACAATTGCATCTTTGTGAACTCAATTTTTTTCATTTTATTATTTTTTTATTTGATTGATTATTATCCTATTCTGAATTATTAAAGCTTACTTTACTTTCGTTTTTCTTTGCTGATTTAAATTTAAATTTATTTGATTCTATAACCATGTGGGTTTAATCTTTTTAAAAGATACCCCACAACACTTTAAAATAGTTGTTGAATTTATACTTTAATAAATTATAAAAATTAGAGTAACAATAGCGGCCATGTTTAAGCATTTTAAATGCTAAAATGATACCATTATCTTAAAGTTCCTTCATCTGCTTCTATTATATCTCACATAAATTAGAAAACTTGTAAAGATAATTCTAATATTCGGAGTTGATACAGGATTCAGAAGCGAGACTTTTATTTAATCCGGAAATTTAATTGTTTTCCTGTTCGTATAAAATATCTTAAGGTGAAAAATATTTTTAAAACTTAGCTTCACATACATGGTAGCTTTATTTCATAATAGGAATCAGTAATTTTCAAAACGGAATTAATGGTTTTACTGCTTTTATTGGCTTGTATTTGCTGCATTTGAAAAAGAATTCTCTTTTAATATTTATACCATATACAGCAGTTATTAATGCGAAAATAAAACAAACGTGTGAAACGTACTTAAAATTTTCTTTTCTTTTCACAGAATGAAGGTACAGAATATTTTGGAAGCATATAAAATGTCGTAGTTTTCTGCTCATACACATCATTTTATAATATAGAGTTCGATTATGATTTAAAGATGACTTTGTAAAAAAACGTAGAATAAAACACAAATCTTTTTACACCGTATAAATAATAAGATAATGCTATCAAATTATATTATATTATATATATATATATATAATGCTAGTTATGTTATATCTACAGCAACTCGTGCCACAGATGCTTGTCAATCCTTGCGAAAGGGAGTTCTCAGCGCACTTTTCCTATCCAAAGGGAGAATTCGAACAATTAAAAAAAGTCACAATAATTAATAATTTTGTTCGGGACAGTGGCAACGATATTTCTTCTTCCTATTTATTTTATTGAATCGGTTGTTGTATGTTACGTCACCGTCTGATTTTATTTTGCTATCCTGGCTGATCTACATGTTACGTGGTTTTGTGGCCAGTTAAGAGGAAGAAGAAAAATTTAAAGTCACTTTTTAGAATGGGGTAAATTCATGACGGTCATATGATAAATGCATCATGTGATAGATGTATCACGTGATAAATGCAAGTTCTCTAATGAATTCAAAACCAACTTTAGATTTGTACTTGTTGTTCTACTGGTAAAATATAGAAAAAATTTCAAATTTTATAAATGAAAAGATGTACAAGAAATATGGTTCTTTAAAAGTTTTTCAAAATTAAAAAGAAATTCTTATATTATACGAGTGCTTTTAAATGAAGAGCATTTTATTTACTTATGTGCGTCATGATTGTTGACAAATATTGCACATTTAAAAAGGAAGTTTTCTGTTCAAAACTTAAGTTGGCAACAACGTTGTGCTTGGACTTATTGACTGGAAACATGTGATTGCATTCAACATGCGACTATGATGTCGCACGAACTTGTGAACTGATTGGTCGGAAACACGAGACTGTGATTATATGACTATGACGTCACACTATTTTAACCCATTGAACAATAAGACCTTGAAATAAGGAAATATATAACATTTCACACACACAATTATACTGTTAATATTATTATTAACTTTCTTAATAATTTTTTTATGTACCATGTTTTTATAACCATTTTCTTGCATTGTCATCCACTTTTGAGCTATAGTCCAAAATTTAAGTTTCTCGCTCATTGGGAAGTTAGTTTAAAATCAATTACAAAATTCCACCCAGACAGACATACAAGAAGGCGAGTTCATAAAAACATGGTAACCTGGAGGCCCTTCTTTAACCCCACAGCCACGAAATTGAATACGTAGACACAACTCGACCCGTGCTATCGACAGGTTGTTGCAAATTCGTGTAAGACCCGGAGTTATGGGGACCCCTGACGAAATTGTGGGCCGCCTTTTCGGGGGCCTGAGTTCAAGACTAGAATTTCTTTTTTCACTTTTTTGTGCATTGTCATCCACTTCTGAGCTATGGACCAAATTTCATGTTTCTAGCTCATCGGAAAGTTAGTTTAAAATCAATTACAAAATTCCACCCAGACAGACAAGAAAGCGAGTTAGCAAAATCATGGTAAAAATCATATAAAATACTGTTATACAATTATATTATATTAATATAGTATGCTATTTATATACAATTAATACAGTCATGCTTCAAATTCTATTATACTTTAAATGCCATAATATAATACAACTGGTACTAATTTTAAAGTATTTTATTTTGTTTAAAAATATAGACTTTTTACTTATTATCCTTCTTTAATATTCTCAAATATTTTAACAGCTTAAATACTTATTTTTTTTTAATAAATCGAAAGATGTACACCGTTTTTTGAAAACTTTTTAAAGCTTCCTATAATAATCATGGAACTGTAATTTTACATTTTTGATAAAATAACATATATCTTTTCTTAATCTGAAGAAATAGAGTAAGAGAGAAGCTGAAAATTTGTATTCTAATAATTTTTCCTACACATCACGCAATGGGATATTTAATTAATTATACTGCAATGACGTAGAAATGACGATCTTCGGTTGAGGGAAACCTAACTAATATTCCGTCGTGTATACCTTAACTATCACACAATTCTAATTTTAATGAAAATGTGCTTTGGACAGTTTAATATTCTGTAAACGTCTCTCTGCTACATATTGCCTGAACTGATTCACAAATTTGGCGTGTTTATGCATCATTAAACTCAGATCAAAACTGAATATAGATTTAAATTTCTGCAAAAGTTTGCATAAAATATGAATTACTGTGATGATAAGTAACCCGAAACTCCTCGCTCAAATCTATTCATAAAGTAAAAGACAGCAAATGAGATTTGAAATTGTTCGTAAATGATTCTTCGTTCAATTTTTATTTGAAACAGTAATTACGTGAATTTATTTTTCATGCACATAACCATTTTTTTTTTGAAGAGCCGAAAGCAAAGACGTATGCATAATATTTCTTACAAGATCAAATGTATAATTACAGATTAAAGAAACAAATTTTCTGGTGACATTCGTTTTACATAAAAATAATCACGCATAGTCTGTGAATAGATCTTAAATATTTATTTTACTTACTAGTAAAGAACATTTAACTTAGTTTACTTTTCTCAATAGATAAATAGAGCAAAATAGTAATGTATTTTAAGTTGAAATTTGAAACAAAAAATTTTTCATCATTCAATAGATTCGAGAAGCATTAGGGGTTAAACTTCTTTAGGTGAGTACGGGTGTCACAATCCCGAGGTGCCCTAGTCATCTTTTCCTTTTCCCAAGGGGTTTACTGTCTTTGACACGGGTGTCACTACTCCAGGGATCCTTCTCTATTTTCGACCCTCTTTCTTGTCATCCAATTTTCCTTTACTTCCTTTCCCGTCTAGACCACAGACAAATATTTTGTGATGTACATAGTTAAAATTATTGATTCATTTTCTCTTATGAGATAACTTACAATTTCTTAACATATTTCGGTTTACATTTTGTATTGCGTTAATTTAGCTTCTTTTTCTTCAGTTTCTTTAAACATTTTATCTTATGAGTATCGTGCTTAGATTTAAAGTCATGTTTTAAATTATTTGTCGATGTTTTTAAATTCACTTTCTAACATTTTCACAGAGTAAGAATAATAAATTAATTTTTTTTTACGATTTTAATGAATATTAGCTTTTAGATATACTTTATTTATGTCATCAACTTAAAATTTTAATTGTTTCTAGGATTTTATATTATTTTAAAAAATTGTTTGACGCAGTATAGCCGAAATCGGCTCTTGCGCCAATAAACCCAACACTCACTCACTCGAGAAGCATATTTGTGTCATATTCAAGTTGCTTGGAATGAAAAATGAGTATAATAGAGTTCCTGAACACTCGGCATTTGATAACCGGATAACTCAACAACACACTTGCAAGTCGAAAAACCCCAAGCGTAGAAAAATATATAGATTTCGCCATGTTGGCTACTTAATTTTCATTATAGATAGCTTTATGCTTTTATAATGTATTTTTTCTGAGGTGTGTCTGATCAGCTAAATTACTATACAGGGTTGTCTCCAATTCATGGTAAAAACTCTAAGGATAGGTACAGGACATTGTAACAATCAATTATGGTGAGGCGCAAACAGGTGAAATAAAGAAAAGTGAAATGGAGTTGCGTTATTGGTAGGGGGCAGTAGATGTCAGTCGCAGTTCAACATGATGCATCTCAGCTGGGTATGCAGAAAATGCATACATGCATTACATGTACGACCATGTAAATGGTAACGGGAGAGCTGTGCTACAAATACCTCAGTTTCTTGATCGACGAATGCCGAATCACAGAATTTTTCAGCGGTTACATCGTCAACTTCGTGAAACACGTTCGTTCCACGTCATCAGACATGATGCTGGTCGACGAAGAGCTGTAAACAGTCCAAGCCTGGAAGAAAGCATATTCTACGTTGTGGCTGATAGACCAGAGTCAAGTACAAGAGCTGTTGCTCACAACATTTGTAGAGAGTTAAACGAAAATCACTTATACCCTTGCATTTTCAGCGAGTACAAGCTTTGAATCCGGTAGACTATCTCCTCCAACTACTAGTGGGTACTACACCAATGTGCACGTCATCTGGACTTTATAGCTCGTGTGCTGAACAGTTACGAACCGTTATTGTAAATATTACACTTCTCAAAGACGCTTTCAATAAACACTTTGTCTTTCCCTTCGTCTCTTATTTTTTGTGTTTGTGCCTCACCGCGTCACTTACGCTCATACATTCCTATGCAAGAAATGATTGTTATAATGTCCTGAACCTACCCTTAAAGTTTATACCATGAATTCAGGACCTCCTTGTATATTATGTATTCAAATATTTTAATTTTCATATAGTAAATGATATATGCATTAAATTACGTACGTATATAAATTACGTACTTTTCTTTTATTTAACCTTTTTTGGACAGTTTATTTTCTCAAGCTAACAATATACAAGAAATCGCAGTGTAGTATTTTTTTAAAGAAACAAAACACTGGTACTTATTTTTTAAAGCCCATTCTCGATACCCCGGGATGTTCACTAACTTGGCCAACTTTTGTTCCACATTAGGTCAAATTTTTGGGAATCAACTGTACTTCTGAAAGATATTTCTAGAAGATTTTTTTATCAAAAACTCTCAATTTCTTTTCTGTATCAATATTTTTCATCTTTTTTAATTTAATTTATTTCTATATCACTTTAATTTTTTACTTGCTCAAGTAGTTTATTATTATATTCATAATTTGATATTTTTAAAAGTATTAGCTGTAATTTTATATATTTCAATTTAAGAATTTTCTTTAAGTGATAGTATCACAAAATAACTGATTATTTTCCCCTTTATATTTTAATGAATTTTCAAAGAAATTTTTGTCATGGAAATTTTGTGAGCTGTACATATTACAAGGTGTCGAACCGTAATTGTTTTTGTTCAACTTTAAAAATATATCGGTTCAGTTCCAGTTTTCATTCCACCAAAAATAACTGTTTCTGTTCAGTTCCGAATGAATAATAAAAATATTTCGTACTAAAAATATAAATCTATCATAAACAAAAAATTTAATTATAAGAAAATTTAGAAGATTTTGTTCTTTTTTCTTAGATGGTACGCCATGTGAATTGATACAATGTACCAGCATATACGATACGAGTGGAGAGGAGAGAACGGTGAGCATTGGCATTGTGATCCATTACCAAAATCGCATTTTACATTTAGGTTCATGATTCTAGTTTGTCTATTTTAACAGTCTAAACAAACTTTCGTGGATGATCGTATACTGAGATGCAAAACATTTATCTCAGACTGATAGTTTTCTTAAAAAATCCTCTATATTTCTATTTTATTCAACTGAATTAAATCTGCCTTCTTACAAGTAGTTTCATGCGAAACTCTCTGAAACAGAAAAGTATTAGTGAACATCCAAATGGAAAATCGAGAAGCAATGTACATGTAGTAATGATATAATAATATGGTTGACGTTAAATTAGAAAAAAATTAATAAGTTAGTTACAATAACAAAATGACTGAAGATATATCGAACCGAAATATAAACCGATATTTTTTCGGTCCAGTTCCGGTTCGAAGCCCTGATATGTTACTTTGCAGCTTATTTCTTTTCTATCTAATTTTATGCAGTTGATGCTATTTTTAAATTTTTAGAATTCACATATTTTGGAAAGCATTATTTTTATGTGTATACATTGCGTTTCCCTCCTAAAATGAGAATAGGTTTTATTTATTTGGGAAAAACTGAGAGAATTTTTCTTTTATCCGTATGAAATGGTAATGTAATATATGTGATTAAAAGATGAATAATTTTACAATTTTTCTATGTGAAATGATCTATTATCGAATTTTGAAAGCAGACTTCTTGGTATGTATATTATTTAATATGTTTTGATAGCGAAAAATATTTTTTCCTTTTCACTATATTACCATAATAAAACAATTCTAAAACGCACAATTAAACTTACAAAAAATTAGTTATTATTTATCACTGCCTTTTAGAAATATAACAGTTTTGTGAAGTAAAACTCATTCTCAATAAAATATTCAAAAACGGTGAAAAAATTAATGTTAATTTAGTAATCAGTCTAAAAATTATAAGTAACTTTTTTATTGATAAAAAATATATTTATGAAAATAAAAGAATTCACCTAAAAATCTCAGCAATAGAGTAGAAAATAAAAAAAAAAACTACGGATAAAAACTAAAAATTGTGTAGATGTAAGGGTAAATTTAATTGCTTTACTTTAGAATTATAGCTTTATTTCGTTTTATTGATTCTTCTTCTTTGGCTCATTTTCCGACATTTGTGAGTGCAAATATACGAGAGTACACAAATGAGCTGCATTTTCTAGTATTTAACAGTTTTTTTTATGGAAGATTGATATTGATTGATCCGAAAGGGAACTGGATGTTTGAATTGCTCTATCTTCTAAAGAGGATTAAAGCTAACCATCAGTGCAGTTTTAAATACGAACCATTTTATATTAAAGATAATTACTAGTACTCTACAAAACCGACATAATATTCCGTTTTTCCATTAAAATTTTAATTTTTTTTTTACCTCAAATTGGAGCTTTTTTAAAATTTTATTTTCACGTTTCAAATGCAAACTTTGTTGAACTACTTCATTGATCAACAACAATTTTAGCTTCGAATTCGTCTTCTTTTAAAAGTCTTGTTTCTTAAGAACTAAATTAAATAAATTGTTCAAAATCAAGTAAGACCTGTTAGAGAAATCGAAATAATATGAGCAGATATTTAACCTAAATCAAAATACAGTGTAATCCAACGTTTTTCTTCCATCGGAGTATAATGGGCATCCATTCATTGAAACTAATTTTTAAAATTTTTTGGTATACAGTAATACTTTGACTTACGCTAATCCGGAGTTATACGATTTTCAAATCTCGTCGGTTCGGCTTTTGTTCAAGGGGAAAAAATTGATGAAATTGGTGAAACTGGTAATGTGACTGAAAAAGTTGTCGATCTTACCAAGAAAATAAGTTTAGAAATAAATAGTGATGCGTTCAAGAACTGCTGGATTCTCACAATAAGGAGTTGACAATTGATGAGCCCATAGAAATGCATGAGAAAGATATTGAAAAACTTGATTTTAGACCAGGGGTGGCAAACCCAAACAACCTTGCAGGCCACTTTGGCAAACCATTATAATCCCACGTACCACATATAAGATATATATCTTTATATTATATTTGGATCCATTACAAATATTTATAGAGTGAAAATTCAAAAACAAATGAATTATTAATATCGTTTTCAATATTTTTCAAGTATACCAACATAGAAAAAACAATAATATAATGCAATGATCAAATAATGTTTAATTTACTTAATTAGTTAGATTTTTGTTTTCTCAACTATTTCATCTAGTTTTTGTAAGTCAATCTCAATACGTGTAATTTCACATCGTAATTGATGTTGCAGGTTTTAAATGCGATTTATATGTTTAATTTTCTGAAATAATTATTCGCAGTTGTAAGTTGAAAAAAAAAGGTACAAGGAATCAAGCGTGATACTGCAATGCAATACTGCCAACTTCTAAGTATGTATTAAAACTAAGTATGTATTCGCCAAAGTATATGTATTATTTGTTACAAAACACTACACTAAAAACAAAAATATTGCTCAAAATAATCGTATTTTCTAAAGCTATAATGAATCTCGTGGACCGCAAAATTATCCAAAGCGGGCCTCGTGCGACCCTCGGGCCGCGGGGTGGCTACTCCCACCCCTCTGCTCCAGACCCAGTTCAATCAGAACGAATGATGGTTGAGAATTCCACAGAAGGCCTCTGTGTTTAACTGAAAAAAAGATTACAGATTTTAGAAAATATAGGCTCCAACGATGAACGTATTTTTCAACAAAACAAGAATTTAAAAAAATTAACATGCTACGAGGAAATTTTGCGGGATGAAAAAAAGAATCCTTCAGTCGGCAGACTAATTTGTTAGATTTTATGAAATTTTCCTCATCAAAATAACTTCAGTGTGCGTTTTTGTATTTGTGTTATTTAAAATTTTATTTAACCTTTTTTTTAAAATTATTATTTTCTTTTGTCTCCAGCCCTCCCCCCTACACCCAAAAAATAATTTATATGTATTGATAAGCGAAAATCTTATCCAGAGTTACGCGGTTATACCACTCCATCCCAACTATCGCTTAAGTTCGGGATATTACTTATATATAATCAAAATTTATCTACAAGAGACATGAATAAACATGATTAAAACTGAAAAGAATTGAAATTGCAAGACAACCAGACAACAGAATTTAAAAGGAAATATGAAAAATTGAAATAATAATGTTAAATATAAAAATTTTAAAGAATGGATGCTACAGTATTATCAACATTGCTGACTTAGGACAGCTTATATATAAAATAATTTATATCAAAGTGTGTGGGTTGAACATGTTTTGTGGCCAGCCAACCTTCCCCCTTTCTGTTAATAATACTGAGCAAATACCAATTGGAAATAATGGATAGGAAATCTAAATCCATTATAAGAAAAGGTTACTTACCTAAAAATTGCATACAGAAACGCAGAGCCCGCGCTAAATCTGAGTACAATAAACAAGTTATTGCCAGATTCTGGACCTAAATTCAAATTCAAAGCATTGCAATGGCTAAAAAGTAGTACTTAGCAAAAGACTGAAAAGAATAGAAATAATAAATTAAGAATTGTAAACATACTACCTCTATCTTAGGGATTAAAAAATAATAAATTAAATTAAATTTTTAAAATGTAATTTTATCTAAAATTAGAATTTGGAGGTACCTATATCTATCTAGGTAGAATAATAGATTTATAACAATAACCTGTTAATAAACTATGGAAATTTAATCCTTACTATTTAGAATTTCTTTATTCAAATATCTATTAATAAAATCAATTGGGTATTTTTGAATTAAACAATATTTAGTAAAATGTTTATAGTTCTTTATTTTTTCTGATTTATTTGAAACTAGAAATTTATTGCGTTGTGTGTAATTAATAACAATATTTCTGAATATAGAAACGTGTACATTACTCTCCCAATGTGGTACTCTTATAATATTGAAATTAAAGTCTTCTCGTTTATCATAAAAATTAAAAACTATTTTATAATCTTTTAATTTAGTTTCTATATCAAGAAAATTTGCTTCATATTTGGTACTATTTGTCTGTACTAAATTAAGATATTGTGGATAAAAATTAATGTTAGGTTTAAAGTTGTCTTGCTTGCCAAAAATGATTATATGATCTATATAGCGAAAAATGTGTAATATTCTGAGTTGTTAATGAAACTATTTTCAAAATAATGTAAATATAAATTGGCAAGACAGTTGCTAGCTGAGCCACCTTGTGGCAAACCTTTAATCTGTTGATAATATTTACCATTATGATATACATAGTTCCCTTTTAGAACTAACCTAAGTAGAGAACCAAATCTATCATATTTAACATTTTTAAATTAATTATCTTTATGTAATTTTACAAGTGTTTTAATCATATCATCAATATTAAGAGAGTTAAAAAGATCTTCGAAATCTAAACTATATACTGAAGAAATCTTTTTATGTTTAATTTGTTCAATGAGTTCTTCACTATTTTTAAGTATGGCTGTGGATTTAAGATTATTTATTGTATCTTTTAATATTTAATGGAGAATTTTGCCTGATTTACTGATTTATGTATTAAAACCATTAGTATGTGTTCTAAACTTGACTGGGTCTTTATGAAATTTAGGAGTAAGAAATACACGTGGAAATTTAAAATTATTATTAATTTGAATTTTTAATTGTTTATGAAAAGCCAAAATTCGATTATTTATTTCTCTATTAGAAATTGATGACTTAATAAAAGCTGTATTATTATCAAAATGTTTGTTGAGCATTAAACTATAATAGTATTTACATATGAAGGTAAAATTTCTTGGCACTTTATGAATATAAACTATAATAAATTTATTTTGCAATTTTTTAATCTGATTTTTAATATTATTATAAAAGATTTTTTCTATCTGTACTAAAGTTATACTCATTAATCTGTTGTGTAATGTTACATTTAAACTCTGTGAATGCCTCTATAGGCATACTATATTTAATAGCAATTTTGTAAATGAATTGCTCAATATCATTATATAATTGATTTTTGATAATTTTATTATTATTGGAAATCATAAGTCTAAAACCAGTACCTTTATTCATTATATTTCTAAGATTATTGTCTTTTACAATATTGAGGTCACCAGTAATAACATGCTGGTGATAATTATCTTTGAATTCTTTAAATTCATTACAATAATATTTTAAATTATCTTGCTTTATAGGTACATCATAGTTAAAAATTGATCTACCTATTTTTTTTATTATATTTAACAGCCTTTTTAATAGTGATTATTGGGAAAGTTGACATGTGTTTTTTAAAAATGCTAGAAAAGTCAATAGTATCATAAGATTTATTCATATATAATAATGTACAATATATATTCTGTTTGATATTGTTTATTTACATTGACTTTTATTTTATGTTTATGCTTCAGAAATTTGTGAATGTCTATTATGATATGTATATAATGCATGATTATCTTTAATTTTATCTGAATTTAGTACATTTTCCGTAATACATATTTCTGTCTTACTTAATCCAAACATGAAAGATTTAATGTGCTTTGTGTTAAAATTGTTCTCGAAACTTTTACATATATCACTAATACTTATATATATATATATATATATTCTCCATTAAGGCTGCGAAAAAGCCTGAACTGTACGTGTACAATGTTTTTATCTTTTGAAGTTAATTATTTGAAATATTACCTCAGACTCTCTCTCTCTCTCTCTCTTTTGAACAACGGTGTACTTCTAAGACTATACAAGAAAAGAGACACACATTAAAATATATTTCATTGATGAAAGTTGAAAGGAATACTGTTTAAACGAACAGTATTTCGATATATGTGGAAATTTATTTATTTTTTTATGCTTATCTTCACTTTTTTTTAAACATTCGGCGCATACCACGTATTCTTAAAGTTAGATTTAATGCTTTTGCGTTAACAGTGCGCGTTGTGCGTCGGAATATACAATGTGTTGAAACTAAAAGAAAAATAATAGAAATGAATACTTTAAAAAAGTTTGTATTGATCTTATATAATTCGTTATCTAGTTGAATTAATTCGGCTGTAATTGCTCAACATATATGTGATTATTACCTAAATTTTCGTAAAGTCAACTGTTAAGCCTACTTCACTAACTGAAGGTAATGTAAACTGAAGCACACAATGTACACTGTTAGTGAGATGCACCTGTAGTAAATTGCGGTATTGCACATAATGACAGAAATAAATCTCATGTCGGCTTCCATTATCTTCCACAATGTAGAATAAGGTTATTCATGAGAATAGTAATGGTATTTAGAACTAATGGTGCTCCAATAGTGCATGTAATACTAAGGATATTGTATAGTATACGTTTATTACTATTTTAGTCAATTTATGTTCAAAGTATCCAAGATGTATTAAATCCATTTTACAAAGAAAGTTTAATTATTTGTGGTTTCTATACTTAATTTACTTAACTTATGAAGTTCCAGGTTTTGCATAAAAGTCAAAGGCAAATGAAATGTATTGAGAACCTAAAGGAGTTCTGTTTTTGACTAGATTATATTTTTCTCAATTTGAAATAAATTAGCAAAAAGCCTCGAAATAGATAGAATAAACGAATAATTTACAGAAACTGGTGAGATTATGCAATTTATATTAAACTAATCCACACAAAAAAAAATCGTAGTTTGTACCTTAAATTTAATATCTTTGTATTTAACACACGCAATGGTGGTTGGTGATAATCCTCTTCAAGAAGCAATTAAATTCAAGCATCAATCTCTTTTTGACTTTAAAAGCCGTTTAATATTAAGATAAAAAAAATGCAATAGATACTTTTGCACTTTTTATAATTGCATTTAATACTTTGGAAAATGAGATTTATTGGAAGACATGAAATTGATAAAACATTGTAAAATCAATCTTACAAAATGAAAGGTGAGAGCAAATTTTCATTTTTCTGTATCTGATTTAGAATAACGAAAGCTATATTGAATTGAATCCATCTGCAACATCAGATTTAAGCACTCTTATCTATTGGTCTGTTCATTCTATTGTTTACAAATGTTTAAAAGTGAACATATGTGTTACTTGCATTATATTCGTATTTCTTTATACCGTTCACAGTCACATACTTTTGAAATATTCGGATCTACAGAAGTTATCCGCGATATGACTCTGACCGGATGAAATAAATATTTCTTTTTGATTTATTAAAAACAAAGTATTCAGCGCATTTCCTTTAAGTAAAATATTGTATCTGTCACGGAATAAATTTCTATTTTGACTGAAATAAATATAGATAAAAAAAATATACAGATTTGTTTCGTATGAATTTAAACTATAGTGGATTCGTTTATATATTTTTATCAAGAAATTCATATTGTTGATTTCAAACTATATTGTTGCTGAATATCACGTAACTAAATCAATTCGAGTATAAATAGTGCAATCACTTCCTCTGGCAATCAATTGATAACATGTTTTCTA
Organism: Trichonephila clavata; assembly: GCA_019973975.1. Lineage (NCBI taxonomy): Eukaryota > Metazoa > Arthropoda > Arachnida > Araneae > Nephilidae > Trichonephila > Trichonephila clavata. The sequence goes on along the minus strand of BMAO01000155.1, from coordinate 21,036 downwards.
CCTCAGGTACTTGCGGTAAGACCTATGTTATGGCTATGTTTTAACACATCACTCAATATGTCTGGGTCTAACTAATAAAACAACTTTTAAGCAAAATTGAACTTTATTTATCAAGATACTCTCCTTCAACAGTGATATATTCAGCCCAGCATTTTTCTAATTTTTTAATATCTTTTTCGTAGAACGATTTGTCTTTGTTCTCAAAATAAGCTCCAACTTGAGCAATCACTTCTTCATTTGACCCAAACCTCTTCTCCTGTAGTATTCATTCCTTTAAGGTCTGAAAACAGCCAGTAGTGACTGGGAGCCAGATCTTGACTGTACGGTGTTTGGGAAAGTAATTCGAAGCGCTATTCGTTCAATTTGACCATTGTTTTCATGGACTTGGCGCACGGAGCATTGTTTTGGTGAAACAGCACTTTTTTCTTTTGCATTTCAGAACTTTTCTCTTTATTTTTTTATTCAGTTAATCCAATAACGCCATGTAATATTCAATATTAATTTTTTGCCTTTCTCAAGGTAGTCAATAAACAAAATTCCATGTGCATCCCAAAATATGGATGCCATAACCTAGTTAGCTGACGTTTGAGTTTTTGGTTGCTTTGAATGGCTTTCACCGGCTGCTGTCGATTCAGCTGACGATCTTTTTGATGCAGGCGTGTAGTAAGGGAATCGTGTTTCATCCATTGTGACACATCTATGTAAAGAAACCTGTTTATTTCGCTTAAACAGGTCCAAACAATGCTCTGAATCGCCGATGTGTTGTTGTTTTTGATCGGCAGTGAGCAAACGCGGCACCCATTTAGAACACAGCTTTTTCATTGACAAAGGATCATGCAAAATAGTGAATACACTGCCTTCTGATACCTTTAAATCCTCTGTTTTTTCACTCAACTTTAATTTACGATCGGCTAAAACGATTTTATGGATTTTACAACTGCAAAATATCGGTGACCTGAACGCTTAGGTCGTTTGTTCTGTGCGACCACGATCTAACTCTGCATACCTCCTCTTAACCGTTGTTGGCGATGGAGCAGTATTCCGAATACACTTATGAAGCCATTTTTTTTCTTGAATAGTGTTTTTCCCCATCAAAAAGCAATGTTTAATTAACACACAAAATTATTTTTCATCCATGGTTTCTAAACAAGCAAAAGTTGCTCCACTAAAACCATTGTAACTTCTCAATTAAACGAGATATTATCACGAAATTTTGACACGTGCCGTTTGAAAGTTTATACTACTAGGTTAGACTTAGAAAATTTAGAAGATAGCGCCATCTATATGTTAGGCCCGGGACTTATTGAGTGATGCCTTATTGTCTGTTATTGTTAGCAAATAAATTGGTATAGTCCTGAATTGGCTTCATTATAGTCTGAAACCAACATCGCGTCTTCTAAAAGTAGATTATTATAAAGTCCAGAAACGGAAGTTAGAGAAAAAATATGTGTAAGAGCCGAAATTATTCACTACTTATACAGTATGTCTACAAACTAGTTGTGCAATAAGAATGATTTATTGCACGTTATTTACTGGAAAAAAATTAAAGTATATATTGTTGTAGGATAGAGAAATAGCCCACACACAAGTTTACTATTATCCCAAATGCCTGATGTGGTGCCCATTCAATTCTATGTAAATGTGCCATCAGTAAATTAGTTCTTGCCACAGATTTGTCGGCCTGGTTCCGTCGTTTAAATTCATTGCAGCGTTGATTTTAGCTCAGTTATATAGGAAATGACGGAGTGTAAACTTGATTCTTTACAAAACCCTGTACACTGTATTACAATGGTGATCGTGATGGCTACTATAAACAACACCTCCACTACCAATTCAAAATGGTACCTCAACAATGAGGTAAGATATGATGAGGATAGATCTCGGTATCTTCTGATTTCTAAGCACGTAACCTACCACTAGACCAAAATGATCACACCAGTCTGGAGGCTGTTACTGGCTTATATAGGAACCACCGCTACACACTCTCCTACTAATGCGTTGGCGGATAGGTGAATGAACTACATAGTCGTTATGGCGAGCGTGTGAGTTGTTGCGTCAAGTGGGTCTGACGGCTTTGTTTTCTGTGTCAAGTGAGTGTGACAGCTTTGTTTACTACGTCAAGTGGTTCTTACGGCTTTGGTTGCACTTGCGGTGGGTATATGGCGCCACGACAAAAGATTGCGCTTTTCATCAATGAGGAGGATAGACCTCGGTACCTTCTGATTCGTAAGCACATAACATACCACTAAACCAAAATGACCCCACCAGTCGGGAGGATGTTACTGGCTTATATAGGAACCATTTCTACGGATGTAAAGTCTTTGTCGTTGTGATAAGACGCGCCATCTTGTTGAAAAAAATATAAACTTCCGGCATTTGTTCTTTGATAACTGGCATGAGAAAAATTTGTAGCATGTCCAGGTAAATAATTCCTGCAACAGTCTTTTTCATTTTTCATGTTCTAACCTCAAAAACTGATATTCTGTGATTATCCATTTGTTACCAATAATTAACAGTATTTTTAGAGTTAAAGAATATATCATTGCTTTAAAAAAGTAACACGAACTTTCAATTTTGACCGAAAAAATTTTTAAGGTAGGTTAAGTTAAAAAAAAAATAACAAAAAGTGAAAAAAATTTCACGAGAAAGGCAAAAACATTTCAAAAGTAAATATCACGTTTCCACGCAAAAAGTCTATTTGCATTTAAAATTTTTCTGTCTAACTTTTTCCTCGAAAAAACTTGCGAGTAGCGTGCCTTTCTGTCTGTTTTTTTTATCCAGTATGAATAAATTACATATTTTAAATATTTTTCTTTCATATTTTTAGTTTATTCCTTCTAATTTATATTTTTAATATCAATAGATGCCAAAATTGTTCTATTGCATCTGGTTCTATTTTGCATCTGAAAATTATCCTAATTGATCGGATTAAAAATAATTAAATTCAAGAGTTCATTAAAGAGGTGAGATTTAAATTTTAAGCACTTGATTTTCTGAATGCATTTATTAGCTGCATTTAGTTGTATTATATAGAGAATCTATAGATAAATTAAATGTTCTCTTATTTATGTATATTTTTACAAGGCTGATCATTTTTCAAATGCAAGAAAAGACCATACAGCTAACAAGCAGATTTCTTTCGATGTAAATTCTAATTTATTCTAGAACTCTTCAGTAATTATATTAGATTTTTTTCCAATATGATACAAATAATGTATATATATATATACATTTTTAAATCTATACCAGTACAAATTTAAGAATCACATAAATATGGAAAACATTAATTCCAATCTCTAATCATGAGGGAAGGAATTATGCTGAACGGACGAATAGAATTCCATATTTTCGAATGTGGCTCGCTAACGGAAAATTGTTCTGAGATTAAACAATTCTCTTACACGTGTGTCTGCTCCGAGGAACGATGGGTCCAGTCTTCGTTGTGGAAGACAATGCAAGTCCATACAGGACCTCTGCTGTAAAAGGGCGCTATTGGAAAGTGGTGGTATCTGCAGAATGTATTGGCCAGCTTGCTTCCCTGATTTAAATTCCATAGATCATGTATGAGATGCTTTTGGGAGACGTTTGGGAACAAAATAGTATCCTCCGGTGAACACCATATAGCTTATACAGATGCTCTTTCACAAGAATGGCAACTCTTACATCAAGAACTGTTGGATAATCTAGAATTGAGTACGAACAGTGAAGGAATCCTGCTACCATTAAAGTTAGGACGGATCATATCCTTACTAAGGGATTTTGTTTTGTTTTTCTTCTTCACGGTAAAAGAAAATGTTTTTATTAACGCCATTCTGTCAATATAGCATTTTTCTGCTTTGTTCCAAAATGTATGCGTACAATTTTAAAAGTTTATAATATTGATAAAATAACAAATTATCCACACCTTATTAGTTTTCATTTTATATTTATTTTAATTTCACATTTTACACTATTTTTTTTAATTTTTTGCAGAAACTTGTTGCGAATTTGGGGTGTGGCTTAGAATCGATGGCGGCTTAGATTCGAATAAATACGGTAGATTAAAGTGTGAATTGTATGTCACTCAGTTGAATTTTTAGGAATTACTGCACAATATGAAAAGTTTTTAAAGTTTTGTACATTTACAAGTATGTGCCCGGAATCAAAACAGATTCAATATAATTTCATTATACTTTTTCCAATTATATTTCAAAAATGTACTAGTGTAGAATAAGATTGATGATAAAAACGATAACGATAAAAAAATAATAATGCAATAAATAATATGAACATAAATAATTTTTATAACATGAAATTCAAAGGAATGAATCCTTGACTTGCATGTTGTAACTCAATTTGAGGTATATTAAGTATTACGAATTGAGAAAAAGGTTTTATTAAAAGAATCTTAATTTAGTTTGAGGCATGGAGTTAAGTTTTTTTTTAAAAAAGTTATTGAACCTGAGATATTACTATGAATGCCCCATATTCTTTCATAACATTATGCCTTCAATACGAAAAATTAATGCTTGCATTATAAGTAATATGTCTTACTTTTATGCACACCAGTTTGAAATAGATTTAAAATAGAAGAAAATTGAATTTAATATTTACTTAAATTTATAACATAAATTTATTTAGAATAATTTAGTATTGAATTAATTACGAGGTTCTTTATGAGTTTTTCTGCTATCGAAACAAATCCTATATTTCTGTTATTGTTTCTTAAAAATTGAAAAACTACACATTAAGAAGTATTTTGATTAGTTTATGAAACTTTTTAAAATATTTTTTATTGCACAGTTTGAAAATTACTACAAAAGTAGTTTGTTAAATTTAAATTTTTATTTTTAAGACTATGAGTGCATGTATGCGTACGTACATGTGTGCATTGTGACAGCTGTAAATGTTTTATAAATCAATATTTATCGCCAAAGAACCATGGGAGCCGTTGACAAAATTTGAATAGGGCCGCATGGTCGGACTCTGACGCGATGGACGCTCAAATCGCGAAGTTACCGCTAGCATACGACGTAATACCACAAAAGTAATATGTTAATAGAAGAGATGAACTCAGAGAAATCCCGGCTTATGATAATTCTATCCCTAGCTCTTCTAAGAGACCTAGAGCAGTCCTTAACCACTCATATCAACACTTCCCAGCTCTGAAAAGGATGAGAATGTCTTGATACAAATTAGGAAATTCTTACATCAATCATGTGTTGTCTTTTAATGCTTTATGGTTATTTATCACTTGTTGTTTTCTTTTGAAAGACTTCATTCACTCTAATTATTACCCCCCCCCCTCCATGCAAGCTTTTGCATGCGTTTAGTGTGACAACTTGATCCTATTTTAAACTTCTCCACCTTTTCTTACTTTTTCCAAGTGGTTATTTAAAATCTCCTTTCAATAACCTCACGCAGATATTTAAGAGGTAATGAGTAACGGATTTAATAATATTCTCTTTGATCTTTAATATAAAAGAAATTCCTCCCTTTTCTCCCCTCGTTCCGTCGAGATGCGGCAGCTGGTTGAAAGACGGGCGTGGTTGTCAGAAATGTGACGTCGTAAACTAAATTAACTATTAACACTGAATGAGTGGGTGGTTTCCCATTCACCCCTCCACCAGCGTTGTTGCGTTGCACTCATTGTGGACTGCTTTATATTCTTATGTAATACTTCAGCAAATTATTCTTATTTTGTTTTTAACACGCTTTTATAAGTTTCACTTGCATGTAACGGAATCTTGGAACTCGATTTTTACCCACTTTAAAAGGTCAGATTAATTCGAAAGTTTGAACACTTGTCAAGGACCGATGACATTACAATAATTTCATAATTTTGTTACATTGTCCTTTTTCAGGATCGTCAGAAATAAGGATAATCAGATTTGGCGATAATTCCATAAACCACTTCCAGATATGGCAACTTATTGCATGTACCATTTTTAAATTTGGCGACTAATTCCATACACCATTTTGTGATTTGGCGACTAATTTCATACATCATTTTCAGATTTGGTGACTAAAAGAATAAAGTGTAAACCTAAAGCGAGTGTTTTGAGTTTAAAGCTAATTTTATGCAAGTATAAAATACACTTACGTTAATAGAAATAAAACAAACAAAAAAAGTGTTCTGTATCTGAAAAAGTGGAGGGTGGGTGTGTTAGCAATTGCTTACCATAATATAAACATTTTTCTGAAAATGAAAATAAAAAAAAAAAGACTCGTGCATGTGAAAAAAAATAATTTACGTTCTAACCACTAAATATTTTTTATTATTATAAAGAAAAACGTTTAGACGTGAGGATACGAATGAACATTATAGCAATACGTTTAAAAGTTGAAAAAACGATTGACACTTAATACTACCATTTTTTTTATTAACTCGCTTTCTTTAATGTCGGTCCGGGTGGAATTTTGTAATTGATTTTAAACTGTATAACTTTCCGATGAGCTAAAGACTTGAAATTTGGACCATAGCTCAGAAGTGGATGACAATGCATGAAAATGTGAAAAAAGAAAAAAAAGAACGAAAAGGAGGAATTTAATAATTTTTAGTCCGTTAGGAAAACATGGTACATTAAATTTTTTTTTTAATTCGAACTTTTTCTTATTAACACTTTTATTTTTTTTTTACCTGTTCTACAGAGATGGAATCTAATATAACGATACGGGACTCATCCGAGGCCCCGTAAACGGAGAGAATAAATACCCTTCAGACCCGTTAATTAATATCCATTGTAGAGCAAGACTAATTCCACAGCCACGTAATTCCAGCTTCAAATATCAAACTCAAGGATAAATTCAACTATGAATTATTGATAGTTTAAAAGACTAAAAAGCACGCTTTTATCGTAGTTCGAACTAAAAAATGAAAAATAAATTATAGTTTAAAAAAAACTAAAAAACACGCTTTTATACTGAATCGAACTAAAAAGTAAGAAAATAATCCTTGATATAAGAATAAAATGATGAACGAGAAAATTAATGTCATTGGGATAAAAGCGTGGGGTGTTCTGTAAATGTATCAATTGTTATAATTTCTATAACTTCTATTCAAAGTTAGGGTAAAAATATAATAAAAAGCACCCCACGCTTTTACGCCAATGACATTCATTTTCTCGTTCATCATTTTATTCTTATATCAAGAATTATTTTCTTACTTTTTAGTTCGATTCAGTATAAAAGCGTGTTTTTTAGGTTTTTTTAAACTATAATTTATTTACTTATTATGATGAGTGGATGATAGAGATTTTTTTTCCTCTAAGGTTCCACGTAAATGTCAAACCGTTACCGTTACCATAGAAGAGATGAACAATGGAGAACCGGAGAAGTGGAACATAAGCAGTAAACCTCGCAGTGTAACTTCCCCACGGCATGACAATTGCCTCTTATGCATAATGGTGGCGATCTATACAGCATCATCGTAGACACATTACAGACGTAAATACCTTTTTCCAAAGTACCTTATTCAATGTCATGTTAGAAACACGTCTATCGTTTTGTTCTGGGGTGCTGTTGAATATATATCATGGGTGATACCGCCTATCCCAAATTGTAGGGACACTGAACAGAGGGGTTACAGTGGAGTCCGACCATTTCCTCTCCTATCTGAGATCCTACCCCTCCATCGAAGCATTCCCGAAGAAGATTCAGGAACAAAATATCCATCCACATGTTCTCCGAACATAAAAGACTTTTTTTAGTCCACGAAAGATTCCGCCTTTTCTATGATATGCACGTTCTCCGGATTAGTTGCCCCATTGAGCATGTCTGAAATTACATCGGTCAACCAATTGCTCGGCTGAACACTGGTATAAGATAGAGGTCATCCGGAATGCAATTCCTCAATACATGTGCAGATTCTCATCGCTGCCAAATATCTTTAAAAATACTAATTTTCGGTATTATTTCTGATGGTTCTTTCCATTCTCACGAAGCACTAATTATATATATAATTATATGCAAGGTAATTATTTTATGGTTGAAGATAAAATATACAAGATTAGAATTTTAAACAAATATTAAGTTATCATATACATACATATGGGGGGGGGGGGAGCTGGCAGCCAAGGTCTGCAAAATCATTCGCTTCAATTTCTTGTTGAACGAGAGACCGAGACGAGAGAATGTGGTTCATTTTGTTTTTTTATGTTTGATTTGAAACTATAATTCTACCGATTATTACTAGTATGAGAAGGCACTGTATAAGTATTTTTCTGTTTATGAACCGTTTTATTGGAACTGTGGGGATCTTTCATCTAGTTAAGAATAACCCCTCCTAGATTCATTCGTAAAAAGAACAGATCACGAAAATAAACATTTTCGATCACCAAATAACCAATCAAAGAACTACTGATTACGCATCTAGTGGACATGTTGACGTTCCCATTGTAAACGTTTTCGTCTGTGGCATGACGTGAGTGGGAATGCTTGGTATCCTCGCATAAAGACCACGTTCTTGAAGCCTTCGAGGATCTGAGTTCAACTGGAGTTGCGGTCCTATACTTTCGTGCGTAAAATGACAAATATCGGCCATCGGCTTTCGTGGTAGTGTATGGCTGTCCTTTGCTGAATTTCCTGGAGGCCGAATCCGTGGCTAGAAAGTGTTGCCAAAGTTTATGAATCGAGAAGCGGGGGAACCTGTCCTAAAAGGGAATTCGAGATTAGGGAGGGGAGGAAAATTCTAGAAAAAGATAGTGGAGGTCCAAACATTTTTTTTTGTTATATTTTGGAAAGACAGCAAAAAAAAAAAAAAAAAAATGTTTGGACCGCCGCTATCTTTTTCTAGCATTTTCCTTTCCTCCCTAATATCGAATTCCCTTTTAGGAGTGGTTCCCCCGCTTCTCTTATTTCTTTTTTCATGTCTTTCCTGTCTCATTAGTTAGACAGCGTCTGCGTGTGTGTTTGTGTTGTGTTGTGTGTGTGTTTTTTTGTATTTGCAAGGTTTTACAAAATTGTGTGTTTAGTTTTTCAACTGTATTATTCCCCCTTTTCTCAAGAATTTTGAGGGGAGGGTCACTCATTAGGGACCCCTTTGTATACTTATTTTGTTTACCTTAGTAAAGTTACATCTTGGAGGGTCGATTCACAGCTCGAAACCCATTGGGTGGGCTTGATACTCCCGACTAAGCAAGTAAGTAAGCCATCTAGACACTTCTACCTGACTTTGTCCTGTCTGGAGTTACACAATACTTCACCATCGTAGTTCTTTGTTCAAATGATGCCTATAAATCATTGTTACAATTTCGCTATACCAGATTTCTAATCTCAAATACGCAACGATAATTGCCGCTTACTCTGAGACGTCCATTGTCATGCTCCTTGCAAATGACGTATTACGACTGCAGCACCACTATTTTGCATAACGTAATATCGTTCAGAGGCATCTTTTTACTTACCAACATATTCAAATTTCCTTGAGATTGGCTTATTTATGGGTGAGTTATCGCTATTTTTCTGATTTTCCCTTAATTTATGATAACCGTGTACATGAAAAGTGTATTGAGTAGAATTACATGTGTGTATGTGGCTACAGTTAATGGTTTTGTATATTAAATATAAATTGTTACTGCTAATATAATGAAGAATATAATTTAATTAGTACTGTAATTATCAGTAAAAGTAATCTCTCCTGGATTCTTTTAATTCAGTTAATTCTGCTGATTTCTTTATAACAAAGTGAGTTAAAGAGCTTTCTTATTTCTCGTTATTGATAGCGATTAATTAAAGGGAGTGCAATGAGTAGAGGAAGAACTAATTAGTAATTTTAGTTTAAAAAGAAAATTTTAATAAAAAAAATAAGAAAATTCAATTAACTTTTGTAAAAATCTAATCTTGCATCAATCAGTATTTTATAAAAGAAAACTTCCTGTTAAACCGAATTATAACTCTAGCAGACGTGTCAGATAATTAATTCCATATATACAGGTATTAAAACGTACTTATGAAAAAATACGTTATTTTTTATTTCGTTGTAAGATTTTCTATTACTCTTTACATGAAGCAATACAATTCTTTAACTCATATGAATTAATTATTTTAATTTAATTCATTACACCGTGATGTTTTTCTTTTTATAAAATTTAGATGGTACTGAAGATTTGTCAGAAAAAAAGTTTTTTGCTGAGAGAAACAATTTTAAAAGACTGACAATAATTTTTTACTTTTTTCATCGGAAAATAGCAGCTTTAAGATGGTTTTGAATTTTTTTTTCTTATAAACATTTTATTTAACATTAACGTCAATTTTCAGTTCACGCGACACATATAAAAATACTCTTTAGACAATTTAGTGCACTTTAGTTTGAAAAATAAATAAGTGTTCCAAACATAAAAAATAAAAGTAAAATTAGCTTTCTAAATTTCTTAAGGTTTATCAATAAATAAGAGAAAATAATAAGCTAACATTTAAATACCTTAATCTTAAATAGTAAACCTACTAAATAAACAATTAACGTATTTTGCAAACAAAAAAAATATCTTTTATAAATTGAAAGTTATTTTCCTGTGATATCTGTTACAAAGATATGTATTTCCTTGGTAGTTATTCAGATACAAAACTAAAAAATGTATGGGAACTACGCTCACATACATTAAGTGACAGTTATTGAGCCATACGAAAAGAAACCTTGATAACTTCTGAATCGATTACGCGATTCATTTAAACTTTGGCGTTTCAATACGGGACACACATTCGGAGTTTTTTTTTCTTTGAGCATGCTCATTCTTATTGTTGTTCATTTTTAGTTGAAAGTGTCAAAACGCAGCATTTCTTAGTGTGTATCGATCGTCAAGGGCTACCCTTTGAGAAATCACTGTCAGATTGCGACTCAAATGAAATTTGCGATCTAGCACAAGCAGAAGACAACCGCTCTAAAAGCTATAACAATCAAAAATGTGATTGAAAATTTTGAGAAAACTTATAGTGTTTCTGATGGCAATGTTGGCAAATTTGGCAACACAATTTTCCCCTTCTTCTAAGCTCCACCACAGCTATTGATCGCAGATATATAGAGCATGACATAAACTGTGAATATGAATATCTGTAGTTTCTTTTAAAATTTAAATAAACTGTTTGAACCCGGCTGTTTTGAAAATTTTATTTTTTATTTCACATATAACTCAACAATCTTCTCAATTATTTTACGATGCATGAATATCAGTGAAAATCTATCCATATTAAACATCAAAACACACATGCATGCGTACATGTGTGGGAGAGAGAAAGAGAGGTGTGTAACAACCTCACTTAATATTAATTTAAATTTCTATTTATTTTCTGTGTATCTTAATTAAGAATACAGTAGAACGTCGTTTATCTGAACGTTTATTATCCGGAGCGTCAAATATCCGAACCAAAGTCCGGATCCGTTTTCGAACAGTACAATGCTCAACATTTGTTTCCTGTGAGGCCAAAAAAGAAGGGAAAGCATAAGGTGAGGGATATTTGGGGAATTTCAGTCGTGTGATTTGGTAAACATATGCGTGGAATATTAGGTCAGTTTGTTTCCAAGTGAGGGGGTACATACGTGCTCTTTTGTTGAGTTTTGTTGATATAGGATCCTGGATGGCATGCGATGCAGAAGACTAGATTTCAAATGCTAAATGATAACGAGATTGGGACTTCCGTGCAAGAAGAATCCGACCCTGTCGACGATGAAACGGATGAAGACGAGGACAACAACAATGAAAGTAGCAAATGCTGACACGTTTACTGCGTTAGAGACAGCTATGGAGTGGTACGAACAACAATTCGAGTGCTGTTCTACTCAACTACTGCTGCTAAAGATAATCAGAGACTTTGCATTGAAAAAACGAAGGTGTACAATGGTGCATCGAAAAATAAGTGATTATTTTCCACAACCAAGGTAAAATTGCGACATTTTGCACCTATTTTGCTTTCTCTTCAAGCACGTTTCCCTCATGTGATGATTTTCAATATTTTTATAGTGTCCAGTGTCATATACTGCATAGCTCGCATTCGGTTTTCGGTTATCCGAATGGTGTCCGGTCCCAATTGATTGGACTAAACGACGTTCATCTATACCATTTTTCTTATCACAGTTTTCTTTCCTTCTCACGTTAAAAAGATCAATTTCTGTGTTTTGGATTATTTCCAATTCCGTGGAAAAATATCTTAATAACTTACGCATTTATTTTTCAGTGGCTAGGTTGTGTAATGTTTTCCCCTAAAACCCCATATGTAGTTTCTAAAAATAACTACTATTTCCCTTCACTAAACCACAGGTTTATTCCATCCTAAAAATTTCCCCATCATTGTATTTCTCTAGCTGAAAAGAATGTAGGGATTCTTCTGTCTCTTTTTTCGATCTGTACTTGTTGCAGAAGGACGAGTAATGACAGCTGCCTCCAACGTTTAAAATGTCTTCTCGGCTTTCTTTTGTCTAGGCTGTATCCAAAATATATTCGTTGTATATATTTGTATATATATATAAGGTGTTGGATAGGAAATCACATGGAAAAATCCTGCAATGGGAAATTTCACTCAGACGGACGATAAACACTAGACGTAGGAGAAAGACATTCTGCTTGTGGGGTTTTATATGTATTTTAATATTTTTTTATTTCCAATGACAGATTATAAGACAACTGCGAATAAAATGAGAAACAGAGAATATTGACAAAATCAAGAGACAACACAAAAAATAAGAAAAGAAAAAATAAGAAAAGAAACATCTTTTAGTCTATAAATAACACATTTTGTGTCTGGCCTCCCAATATCTGTTCCATATGGATCCAGAGTTGAATGGACGGCAGCGTGCCAAGTGAATGTCGTCCATTTCTTCATTGGAGTCGCACAGCTTACAAATTGGACTCTGGGCAATGCATATCATGTTTAGATGCTTGGACAGGCAGTCGTGGCCAGTGGCGATTCGAAAATTGGCCACAGCTCTATCTCGTGACCATTTTGGGTACATGAAGGAGTTCGCTAAGCCACACTTTTTGATTATTCTTTTGGTGGAATTTAGACCAGAAGTGTTCTCTGTAGTATTTCTTTATGATTATTTTGGCACTATAAAAAGAACTGTATTGTTAGAGGTTTGAAAGATTTTTGTCCCCTTCTTCGGCATTTTCATTCCCATCAGTGCCACATTGCGACGGAATCCATTGCATGGCAATGTTTATATGGCCTTGATGGAAGATATTGCTTGGAGGGCCACCCTTGAGTCACACAAATAACTACTTTTGAAACATGATCTGTGTGGCAAAGAAGTTGAGATAGAGCAATACGCATAGCTGCAATTTCGACATCAAAAGCAATGCTGTAAATTCCTGTTGGCCTATAGAAGGAGAATAGGTCACAGCAAACTCCAGCACCTACATTACTGTAATCTATAGACTTGGAACCATCCGTGTAAACGTATAGCCATTCTTTTTCAGGGTATAAGGAGTCCAATGTCTCCAGAGAAAGGATCCTTAGGATTTGGCTATCTGTTTCTTTCCTTTGGACCTCATAAAGCAGCTCTGTTGAAAGTGCCAAGTCATACCTTTCAGTCGGGCAGGAAGACTTTATTAGATCTTCTGGTTCAAAATAAAAAGCATGAAGCTTCTTAAGAGCCATGACTTTTTGATCGAAACCTCTCTGTGGTTTAAAAGATTTCTGTTAGTATAGGATAAAAAATCCTTCCAAAGAGATAAGCCTTCTGGGATTCTAGTAATTTTCTCCCATAATAATAAAGCCCGCTCTTCTATAATAGATTTAATAGGCATTTGAGGCTCTTTTAATATTTCATCCTTCAGTGTGTTCAATAAATCATTTTATCATCCTAAGGTTGTAGTAATTTTCCCATATATATTATATGTATATATATACAGGGTGTTCAGCCTTAATGTGACCCAATAGCTAATTCCCGACCCGTTCGGTTTAGATATGCACTTCCAATTTGAAAAATGTTTTAAAACAGGTAAAGAATGTTTTTACGTGCTTTTCGAACCAAAAAACCAATTTAGAAAAAAATTACAAAAATTAATTTTTTATACGGTCCTCAGGTCCTATCACTTATATTTAGTAAAAGATGCAGTACACAAAAAGTTTCATTTTATTACGATAAAAACTGGCCGAGTTATGGATTTTCGAAAATCATATATTTTATCCATTTTTTCAGCTATTTTCAAGTACCTAGTAAGGGGCCGTCTCCAAAGTGAAATTAGTTAGAACTCTGCTAGGAAACTTTCGCTCTTGCACTTCACTCTTATGTAAATCGTTTTTAAATTTAAAAGCATACGTTAACAATACAATAATTGAGTACTTAATAAATAAAATTTATTATGTGTACGTGTAAAACATAGAAAAAATAAAATATTTTGGACGAAGAAAACATTTCAAAGGCAGTTCCAAAAAATAGACTTACATGCTGCGGCTTCAGTCTGATTTGCTGCATTTTTGTTGATCGTGACGAACGTTAAAAATCTGTTGTGTAGTCGCTTGCAATTGCATACAGTCGTATTCTAATATTACGAATTGTAGTACGGGAGAAGGAGATGAATACAAATGAAGAATACTGCGAAATGGGGCTGTTTTATGGGCAGTGTAATCGAAATAAGAGAGAGGCGCCAAGACTTTATCTCATTAAATTTCCCACTCGAAGACATCCATCTTATTGCACAAATGCCCGTGCTGTTCAGCACTTGTATAAAACTGGGAGTTGCAATAGACGTATTCCCTGTCTTGTGCCTTCACCTTTACTTATGTTAATTTGGTCATTCTGATATAATAAAGCCCCTGATTCATGATTGGTGCATCATTCCACATAATGCTATAATTTGAACGGCAAATCCTGTATTATTTTGCTGCTATTTGTTAAAACAAGGTTTTTTTTAATCTTTTCGGTACAACTTGTATTTCTTTAATTTAATTTTTATTGTTTGCCATACAGCAATACAAATTGTCAATCTATGATATTTACTACGATGTTTTTATTTTTCTATGAAGTTTTTTTTTGTTGCTCTTTCTGTCGATAGTGAATTACTGTTCTTTAAACTCAATTTATATACGACCCCCTTTTCTGAGCAACTCGGATGATGCTTCAAATTTATTTAGGCATAACTCGGCCAGTTTTTATCGTAATAAAATGAAACTTTTTGTGTTAACTTTGTTTTTGTGTACTGTATCTTTTCCTAAATACGAGTGGACCTGGAAGCCGAATAAAAATTTAATTTTTGTAATTTTTTTTGTAAATGGGTTTTTTGGTTCGAAAAGCACGTACAAAAATTCCTTACCTTTTTTAAAACATTTTTCAAATTGGAAGTGCATATCTAACACGAACGGTTCGGGAATTAGCTATTGGGTCACATTAAGGCTGGATACCCTTTATATATATATATATAGAGAGAGAGAGAGAGAGAGAGAGTGGTTTTCACATTAAATATGAATTAAGAAAAGAAAAGCATATAACATGAGGAAACGATTAGTATTCATAGGTCTGGAAAAATAAAATTACATTCCAAGTCAAATTCATTTCTTTTCGAAACGTCAACAATATAGGGCACATTTACATTTTTGGGAACTTAAATGTCTCAAGAAAAGAAAAGAAACACATCTTCAAATGAAATGTAATCAAGACCTCATAAAATTGTACGTGTTAATACAGTAAAATGCTAAATAAAGATTCAGCAGCACCTCTTCTTTTTAAAAAGAATCTTATTCTTGTTTTAAAATTTCCTCCATTCCATTTCTTTCACTGTCCACGGCTACTTAATGAACATTGTCACGAACTTTGTGGCTCTAGTTGATGGACAAGTTCAAATTTTATCATAGAGATAAAAGACAGGTTTTAGTGTACTCCGTAAACTAAAATGAGCTTTTGTGTCGTAGAACTTAAAAAATAGGGAGACCATCTTGGAGTCATTCTCATAATTTAATTATTGTGGAGTATATTAATTATTCCCGGTGTATTTCTAATTACTCTCGAAAAATTATTTTCCTAAGTGATGCTAATTACCGTATTTACTCGAATCGAATCCACTCTATTTTTCCAGTGTTAATGCTACTGAAAATCGGGTGTGGCTTAGAATCAAAAGCAAAACATTTTTTTGGATTGAGGAAGTTGAGTTTCCACCCCTTTCAAAAGAAAAAATGGGTGTCATCCATTCTGGCCATTTGCATCGATGACTTATCCCATTCTGGAAACAGAAAAGAGGCAAACGATAATTTGACACTGATGAAACCAATATACGTCGATGGCGTAAGCAAAGTGATATAATATTTGCTTGTAAATATTTAGTAATCTTTAATAATTCTCTTACATTCTTTCAAAAATAAACTTTTTCGTAACAAATACATTGGATGTCACGGAAGACAACACCGTGGAAAATGGTGAGGCCTGCACCAATTCCGAAGCCAGCTGTGACAACGGGAGCCACGAATCATTTTCGAAGTAGGACACTGACGGTTAGAGTAATTGTAGGTTCAAGTATGTATTTGAAAGATTTTTATAATACTTGTCAAAAAATTAATTATTAACTTCTTTTTATTTCTCATTAATTTTTTTTTTAATTTCTTAAGTATAAATATAGTCAATGAACCTTTTGTACAGTTTTTTTTATTTTTTCTCTCAAAAACGTGTAGAAAACTGGGGGTGCAGTTTAGAATCTGTGCCAACATTTTTTCACAAAAACATTTTAAGACTTTGGGACGCGACTTAGAATCGAGTAAATACAATAATTCGAATTATGTTTTCAATTTTTTTTGGATAGAGGTTGGTTGCGGTTTGGTTTTTAATGCGACAAGTTATAAGTTCTTTAGCGAGAACTGAGATATTACGTGTATTCAATAGATTTCACCCCCCCCCTCAAGAGAGTATCTCAAATGACGCAACTAGTTCCTCATATGTTGCATACAGGGACGTCTTAAGACTTCTTGAGGCCCTGGGCCCCCACACAAATGTGGGTCCTCTTATGACCCTTAAAAATAGACAGTACATGACATACTTTGTCAAATACTCGTACGAACAATAACCCGAAACAAATAAATGTGCATGATTACAATCGCACAAACCGGCTCGACTAACTACCACCTTTTGACAGTATGAGTAATTATGGTGTATGGTGGTAGGCCTAGGCCTATTCATGGACGACAGACTTCACATGTAGCCAGTTGACTAACGTCCGAAATTCCCAATTTTTTGGAGAATACAACCGGAAATATTGAATTTTTTCGAATTAGGATCTCATTAAGGATAATTTGAAAACGAGACGAGGCCCCCATTGTAGCAGAGTCCTTGGGCCGGGCCCAGTTGGCCCATGCCTTAAGACGTCCCTGGCTACATATAAAGCGTTGTACATCATCTTGTATTAAATTTAACCGTTCCAGCCCGTATGTACAGAAAGAGAAAGAAACCGAACTTCTTTTTGAATAAGCCGACAAGAATTCCTAGTTCCTCGCCAAGAGTATTCAGCGTGGCCTACTTTATAATTTCCGCTGGTTATGACTTTTTATTGAGAACACAGTGGTCTTCAAACTGTGTTCCACGGAGCCCCGAGTTCCGCGAGGCATACCAAGAAGTTCCATAAGTCACAATAAAAAATCGAAAAGAAAATTATAAATGTGTATACAAAATAGAATCGCGTTCTCTATGAAGTTTATATAACCATAAGTACTTAAATTTCATTGTTGAATCTTAAAAGCTGTTATAGGTAGCGCTGTTTCAGTGAGCCGCTTCCATTTAGAAGTAGTCTTGTGGCAACAGTCAGTGCATGTATCTTTCTTCAAATGTATAAACACGCTCTCTAGTGAAACATTCTTGTGTGCAATGTCCTCGTGTCAAAATTCAATTACTTGTGAAACATGCAATTACTTTTTTAACTATTCTGTTCCTATATTGAAATATTCTTCATCATTGAAAGGCATTCAACAATATGAAATTGAAGTTGGAGTTTTTATTGAATCAATTTTCTTTCAACAGACGGAAATTCGAAACCGAAACTTTTAGGCTTAGAACACAATTTCTTACAGTCCGCTGGTTTAACGATAGTGCTTCTACATTCATAAAAATTAAAATTTTATTTATACATAACTTTATTTTGTAATATTTAATTAATTTTTATAACATAATCATAGAATATTAAAACGTTTTTTTTTCTTTTTGTACTACCTGGTAAATTGTGAATATATTATTGTTTACCATCACGAATTCGGCAAAATAATTTTATACTTGCTAGTACAGTGTTTTGTAGTGCTAAATAGATTTCCAATATGGAGAAGGCACCTGTGTTTCGTAGTTTGAAAAATATGCACTCTTTTTCATTTATGGAAAAAATACTTTTAATGATGGAGAGGGAACAGCTTATATTGACATATCAACAGATTCGACGTCAAAATTTAAATTTAAGCAAGAACAGCTCCAAATTGTTAGGTTGCAAATTCATAAAAAATACACAGAATTTCTCACAAACCTATAAACATTTTAATGCTATTCAGGACAATATATTTCAGTGAAAAATATTTCTCAAAGAGAGTGGCAACAAAAACAAAATATAAAAACCAATTTAGTGCAGAATACAAAATGCGACTGCATATGATTTCAATATACCGATTCGACAGTTCGTGTAAACAAATGCAAGCCCTATCTCAGTTTCTAAATATAATACATGAATAGGTTAACAATTATTATTATTGGTCAGACAATTAAATTCAGTCATCAAAGGAGAGCCATCGTTAACAATAAACTTGACAATTTATTTATCCAGTGTTATTAGGCCTGGCACCTTCAAGTTGGGAGAGCTACGTTCAGCGTACAAGTACAGAGTTCAGAGTTATTGTAAACAAAAACAAAAGTATCTACTTACATAGTGTTCAGACGCCCTCTGGCGGTTACAAAGAGAATTCGTTAGGATTTTAACACTCTCCACCTGATAATTTTCTAAAATTATCACACTACTAAAAATACAAATTTAACATAAACAATTAGAAAAAATAATATAATATGAATTAAACAAATACTTAACATACAATATAATATTCAAGATAATCAAATAATGCAATTTAAAATAAGATTTTAAGTAATAAAGTTCAAATTACAGCCTACTTGACTGTTAATAATAGATTAGAGTTCAATTAAAATAGTTCATATAGAGTTTTCAGTTCATGTTCACTGAGTTCAAGGGGGTAGATCGATTGCACAGGTCGCTTAAATTCCCCTTTTTTAGTCTTCACAACACAGGATCGAACAAGTCCATCACGTCCTTGCATAACTTTAGGTATGCGACCTAAATCCCATAAAAATTTGGATTTGGTGTTACCTTCAAGAATTACAACATCACCAACTCTCATATTTCTTTCAACGCTTGGTTTAGGAAAGTGAAGGAAACTTCTAATATTTACTAAATAGTTCTTTCCACTTCTTCCAAAATTGACTCAATAGCTTGGTTTGATAATATTTACGTTTCAACAAGCTTTCTCTAGTTATGGAATTATTTAACTTATTATTTACAGTCAAAAATTGAAGGGATAATCATTCTTGTGTCCAACTAAAAGAAAGTTAGCCAGAGTATATATATATATATATATATAAGAGGTTCAGGATCAGATATATCATCAGAAGTCAGAGGTCGGTGATTTAAACGTTCTCATTTCAGCAAGAATGGTCATTGTTTTCTTCAAATGTTAGATTAGCCCTACCGATTATTTTTCGTAAAGGTTCTTTGATCGATCTCATAAGACGCTCGTAAAAGCCTCCCACCATGGGGCTAGTTTAACAATAAACTTCCAAGTAATACCTTCTAATTTCACAAGAATTTCTTTACATGCTAATATTTGTTAATAATTTTACGAATCAGCTGTCTTCCTTGAGGAATCCAATATAAAGCAATACTAGAATCTGATCAAAGATAAATTTCACTGCAAATGTCACTAAATAACTCCGACAAATATTTGCAAAGTCTAGCTGCAACTATTGCTCCCATTAACTCCAAACGAGGTAAAGTTAATTTTTTGAGTGGAGCCACTCTGTTCATCGAAACTATAAAACTTTTTTTGATATCACTATCTTGACACAATACCTAAAATAGGCAACCGCACCATATGCACTTTCACTCGCGTCTCAAAAAATATGTAAAGAAATGTCTTTTTAAAAATTACAATTTTCACACACAAAGTATTTTCTAGGAACAAAAATATGTTTTAAATAGCTGAATTTGAGAACCAAATTTTCAAATTCTATTTTTAACTCGGGAGGGATTAATTTCATCCCAGTCGAATCCTTTAACCCATATCTTCTGCAATAAATTTTAAAGTTCATGATAAATGGCGATATAAAACCAGTGGGATCATATACTTTAGCCACAAGTTGCAAAACAGAACGTTTTTTAATGTTTTTGATATGCTTTATACATTGTTCTAAAGCAGATGTTTCGATTCTTATAGAATCTTCAGTATATATATATATATTCAATTTAGACCTTATATCTTAGCAGGTGCAAGGGAACTACTAACTGCTATATTATTAGATAACCACAAATCTTTTAATTCTTGAGAATTGGAATTAAATTTACATAAATTCATACTCGCGTGTTTCAAAATATCTACTGCATCAGATATTATTCTATAGGATTCTTAACAGTATCTGTCCCGTAGAACAGATCATCAACATAAAGGGATGAGTTTAACATGTTAACACATTCAGGATTTACATTTATATATTTTTTAAGATGATTTTTAATAGTCCTGTTAAAATAAATGGACTGCTAGGAACTCCAAAAGGCAAACGTTGCATATTCATTACTTTAAAATCCTCGCTACCTTTTAAATCAAACCAAAGAAATTTTAAATATTTACGATCTTCCTGCGCAATACTAATATTTAAAAACGCCTTTTCAATATCACTACAAAACGCGATTTCATATTTTCGAAATTAAAATATTATATGCAATAAATCTGGTATTAGATTAGGTCACTAAATAATAAATCATTTAGAGATTTTGAATTTTTTTCCTTTCGAGGAAGCATCAAATACAATTCTAACGGCGAGAGGTTTCCTTTCAGATCTAATTACAGCTTGAGGGGCATAAAATGACCGAAATTAAAGAATTATCC